>JACXGK010002085.1:0-11121 GCA_016801125.1 Novumbra hubbsi | reverse complement strand
GTCGAGTCCACCTGTTGACTCTTATGTAAGAGGGATCCATACAGCTTCATCCCCGTCTTCTCTTGATTTTACTGTCTTCTCTCAGGCTGGAGCCTCTACTTCATCGGCATCCTCCTCCACCTCAGCATTTGCAGAAAATGGTGAACCTTCATCAGCCTTTGGAGCCAGTCAGGTAATTTGGCCCTTTAGACAACGAAAGGAGTCTGACATGTCAGTAAACTGAGTTTCACTGTAATACCAGGTAATCTCTATGGAAATGACTTTTTCACAACTAGTAATTATGAAGAGTTAAGGCACATCTGCCCTCAAGGTTGTATCATTAGTTGACCGTAAACTGTATAGTAAGTCAACTACTGTTTAGGTCCTGTGGCTACCAAGCTAGAACAGACCAACTGTGGACAGATGGTGTGACTGCAAGGTCCTGCTTAGATCTTAACTTCTTCTGTCCAGATCAGTTACTCTGCTGTTAACTTGGCCTTCACATGGTTTGTTCAATGGGCAGAAATGTCTAGTTGTGTTAAGCCAATACCTTATTTTTCTGAATTGTCTTAGAGAATGACAGACTTGAGAGGAAATGCTGCTTGTATGACTTGTTAATAAGCAGGTTAAAGGTAATACATTTGTTTGAGCTGTCATGTAACAATCCATGTAAATTAAAGGAACTCACTCCCTAAGCATTCTTGATGATGGCACAACTTAGTACAACCTTAACCAGCATGAAGCGTTTCTCAGTTCTTGACATTACATGTCTTAACTTCAAAACTGATTCCGACTAACAAGTTCAGCACACCCAAAATGAATCATAGAGGGTAAAAACACTTAATAGCTGGTGAAGTGTTTTGTTCAACACAACTTGAGCAAAACAAGGAAATGGTTGCTTATTTCAATCCCATTGCTGCAGCTTGCTAGACCACTCTGCTGTGAGTCACATGAACATCTGGTTTTCTCCAGCTACAGATGGCATGAACTAATCCTATTTGTCTGGCAAATTCCTCAGCCATTGTTTTCAGTACTTGGCAATTCGCTACGAATTTACACTATACTGAATTAGGTTCAGCACAATTCACTGGCACTGATTTGTGGTCAAGTCTACTGGATTTGGAATGGTGGTCACAGACCAAGTATGAGATGGAATGTGAAGCTGGCCTTGTAGATGGCTCTGACACTACACTCTAGATGTCAGTAGGCTGATCTCCATGACTATTCCCTTGTTCCATTTCAGGTCCCGGTTCGTTCAGCAGCAGATGGCGCGTCCTCCAAAAATGCATCAGACATTTCCCACCTGGTCAGGAAAAAGGTGAGGTCCACCTGTTTAAGATCACCAATGTCCCTTTTCTTAGGCTTGTTGCATGAAATGCTTGCTCTTTGAGGCTGGGGTTCAGTCTGACTGCTTTGCTTTCCATTCCGGGCATGTAGGGGTCTTGATCAGGCTGAGTGACTGAGTAGTGGTATGTGCGTCTAGTCTGTAGCTGTGACTTGTATTGGCTTACTGGGTGTGTGACTAGAGTAGATCGCTGCGGAGTAGAGAGCGATCATGTTGAGGCTGACTGTGGTTTGTATTCCCTCCAGAGGAAAACTGAGGACAGCCCATTAAAGGAAACAGACGCTAAAAAGGCCAAGCAGGAAACTGCTGTTAATGGCGGCGGCGACTCTGATCCTGCCAGCAACGGCAATGGAGTCCAGGAGGCGAGTAGCTAGGCTTAACTCACCCTGGGTAGGTTTAGGTGCAGTGGAGGTAGCTGGTATTGGTGGTGTCTGGTGGGAAACCCACCTTGGACAGTGTCCTTTATTGGTAGACTGAGTTCTGTGATTGGGTTTGACAACCCCGAACAAGGATGGCATCCTCGCTGATGTTCTGCTGTGTTAAAGGGAGGGTTGTCTGGAGTCTAGGTATTTACCTTTCTGAGCTGCAGCTGTCTGCTTGGATGTTAAGTTTTGTTTTTTTCTTTGGTTTTAGCCCGAGATGCCATCTGTCTCTATGGACTCATCGCTGTGATGTGTGTTCAACTTCACTTCCTGATCTTCCAGCCAGCAGAGCATGCCTTCCAATCACCTGTTTCTGTATATATGACCCTTTCATACTGTCCAGTTTGTGTACTTGTAGTAATAAAATTCAATAAAGAATATTTGCAATTGTATGTGACTTTTAAACCTGTTTACTTACCTAGTGCTTAGACTTGTCAGGCTAAATGGCTGAAAAGGTCCCTTTTTGCTTGTACTGTGTGCCACGGGTCATTTGATCATGTGTTTAAAGTCTCTGAAGTCTTGCCCTTAAAACAAATCGTTGGTTTAGAAGACCATGGGGAAACAAGACTTGAATGTATCACAGCTGTTGATCTGGGTAGCTACACCTGAACCTCCTGGGCTTCATACAGACTGGGTGAGATGGTGTTAACCTTTTTAGGGGCTTGTGGTGGGACTCATGTTTGGATGATGCAATGTCTTATTTGCAGACTGGTGCCAGTCACTTCAGTTCTTTAATCCCTCCTGAGGCTCCATCCAAAATAAACAACACTAACTGTCTTTCAAAAACAAGGATGGTCTCTATAACCGGAGTGCTTTAACAGGTCAAGGCTGTTCGGTGGGTGATGTCAGTGACATTAGCTACTGCCTGTAATTAAATGTATCACTTTGCATTTAAAATGCAGAACAAAACGGGGTATCTTGTCCACTTTAATGTTTTTGCATTCAATCCAGACTGACAAACGAGCAAGGTCAGGAAGTTGAATTCCTAAATGTGATGTCATCTGTCTAACAATGATTGTTAGCTTGTATAGAGGAAAGGTCCTGATCAGTGTAGTTGTGGAGGGCTGTTATGCTGATGAGGATAGTGGGGCATTATCTTGACCGCCTGCAGGGAGATGGGATACCTGGAAAGATCGGTACACAAAACCATATCAAAAGAAACCGAAGCTTTATGTACTGAACAGTCCTGGTCAATATCTGCAATAGTGATTTGATATCTCCAGACCTCT
The DNA here is from genome assembly GCA_016801125.1 of Novumbra hubbsi. Lineage (NCBI taxonomy): Eukaryota > Metazoa > Chordata > Actinopteri > Esociformes > Umbridae > Novumbra > Novumbra hubbsi. Next base: position 8,146 of record JACXGK010002085.1, on the reverse strand, counting down.
GAGCAAGTAAGGCAACTTTTGGTCTGTAGGTTTTCATAATTCTAGTTAAAGGTCCCACTGATACTGATGTGAGGGTATTTCATGTACCATGGAAAGGGGTTTATACTGGCTGGTGTTGCTGGGATCAAGCGTAGTGAGAGACTGCCTGTCTTCATCCTGACTGTGGACCACTCGTAGACACACCTCCATGTGTCCCACCTGAAGGACAAAGACATGTTAAACCTGAACTGAGTTGTGGCTGACAGAACAGTTGGTCAGATTTGAACCCATGTTACAGCAGTATGTAGACAGCAGCTTAGAGCACTGGACCAACATGGGCCACCTACCTACAAACCTCTAAGCAGTGTGAGCATGTCACAAGCCAACATTCTAATATCAGCATCAGAAAGAATCTTGGCTTGGATAACCATGGAAATATATCATAATTCCACAGATTCAACTTAATCATTTACTACTTAACCATTCTGAGAATAGGTCACCTTCTAGATAAACTATAGAGCTTTGGACTTGACACCATGCATTTTGGTTCCCGTTATTGTGAACTTCGTTTCCTGTCCAGGAGGAGTTTGACTCGGACTGCGACTCTGGTTATGGGTCTGACTTTGACGACAACGACGCTGATGATATTATCCAGCTAAGACATCCACCTCCTCCTGTGGGTCATGGAGCCCCAGTGGCCAGGAACTATGCCCCTGTCCAGATGGCTGAACTAGACCAGGCAGAGGCCCTGGCGAGGCAGGTTAGAGCCCTGGTTTCCCAGCTCCACCATTGGTGCCCTGTTCTCACAGATGACGGCAGGTTCACACTAACCACCATGGTGAGTTTAGTGTGACCCTGCAGCCTGCAACATCATCCAGCATGAGTGGTGGGTCAGGGATGGTCTGGGAAGGCATATACTTGGAGCGTTGCACAGACCTCCACATACTAGCGAACGATACTCTGACTGATGTTCGGTACCGAGATGAAATCCTCAAACGCATCTTCAGACTTACGCTGGTGCAGTGGGCCCTGTGTTCTTCCTGGTGCAGGACAATACCTGGCCTTATGTGGCCAAAGTGTGTAGGCACTTCATGAATGACAAATGCTGTGATACCATTGACTGGCCCTCACATTCCCCGGACCTGAATCCAATTGAGAACCTCAGGGACGTTATGCATCAGTGCATCCAACTACCCCAAGTAGGGCCACAGACTGTCCAGGAGTTCAATTATGCCCTGATCAGGTCAAGAAGGAGATCCCAAAGGATACCATCCATCCACTCACCCGGAGTATCCCCACAAATTGTCAGGAGTGTATACAGGCACGTAGGTGCCATACATACTACTGAGTCACATTATGACGTGCCGTGATGAAATTCCCGCAAATTGGAACAGCCTGTAATTTTAATTGTTTATTTTGAGTTTTAATCCGTCCCGAAATCGGTTGGGGATTTTGGTTTCTGTAGGCCATTGTTGCCACATTTTGTTCTCAATGAATTACACAATGTACAATAAAGATTTTGTTATTTTGTTCATCGAGTTTTGATGTGTGATTTAAGTTTTCCCTTAACTGCATTGATACTTTGTCATTTAAAAGGAAAACAGCAATAACATGATCATCCATCAGAAGTCTCATTCCATCTTAAAAAAGTCCCACCTTTTTATTTTTTTATTTTTTTATTCAGTCTCTTAATGATAATTACTAGTCAGACAGATGTCTACCCTCACCTGCTGGACAGAGTTGAGCTGGCCTGGACTGAGGAATGGTCGGAAGGGGAGTGCACGTACTGGAATCCTCCAGTACCCAGTCTGGACCTGGTTGTGTTGGTCAAAGAGCTCAAGTCGTGTCCACCCCCAAGACACCAAGCTCTGGTCCGATAGGCCGTTCTCTGCAGCTTGGAGCTCCAGCACCAGAGACAGGGAAAGAGATGGCTGCAACCTGAAGTTTGAGTTTTTCAGACAAATGTAATTTAATATTGTTTTGCCCAAGCCAAGTGGGGCGTGAACTAACAACCTTCTGAACAACAGAACACACAACTCAAAGGTAACCACAACTAATGGAGCAACCATCCATGAAAAGATCCTTGCCTCCTACTGACTTCATTTCCAGGGTCTCTATTGTCATGTGCTTCTTCCAAATATTGGGGAGTGAAAAATAACCATCATTTTTGTGGACACACTTGTGACTTGAATAATACAATTATAAAGCAAGAATGACATTTAAATGGGCAGATAATTTATCTGGCTTTAAAACATCAATGACAGATGTTCATTTAAACCAACAATTAAGTATTTAATTTTTGTTTTTCTGTCAAGTATCGCAAGCGGACACAAACAATCTTGTGTCACATCAAAAGGCATGCCCTGCCTTTTGATGTGATTCTGTGTCTGAAATACCATGGAGATTCATGGGACTCCACTTTGCTCATGAACACAGTCCCTACAATGTGTTTCTATCGCTACGCCCTCTATAATTTTGGGACAAATGCTGGAGGCATGCATGAAGGTTAAACGGAGGGGAGATGGTAAGGGGTGGATATGGGATTTACCAGGTGAATTTTGATTTTGGGAACGGTGTGATATCACCGATATGCTCCACAGCCAACATGCTACAGAGGAGTTTCACAAGAACTTATCGTAATCATGGCACCATGCTTGCCTGGGCATCGGCTGTTTGACTGCCAGCAGGGCATAATTCCCGTTGGGCACACCTCCTCCAGGCCGGCACTGTGTAAGGGGCAACGGGCTACGCAGCCCCACTTCTTGGCCTCCGGAGTAAAGCCCCGCCACCAGCCGCAGAACCGTCAGCATGGCGTCCACCCCAAGCACCATGTCATAAAACACCACAAAACCAGCCCTGCAAATCAACACGGTGAAGAATAATTTAGAAGTACAGTAAACACACTTCCCCTTAACGTTTAATCTGGTCCTGTATTTATTTGATCCCTGCGAAACCGTAAAACTCTGAGGGAAGCAACGTTCGAAAAGGCAGTTGTTCATTATAGCATAGAGGTAAACAGTTTTGATGGTCATAATGGACTCACACAGGATCGTAGGGCGCAGGCCCCTGAAAATCGTATGGGTCAAGGGCGGGGAACGGGGGCAGGGCAGGGACCAGGGGGGGCAGCCTAAGGCCCCAGGGGCCCTCTCTGGCTCTCTCTATTTCCCTGCGGAGGTACTCGATCTCAGCCTGAGCGCTGGCCATGTGCTGGATGTGTTCTCTTCGTATCTGACGGAGTAGCGGATCCACCGCTACTGGGTCCGGCAAATACCATTGAATTAGAAAGATTCTAAAACCATTGGAATTGACTTTCTACAGAGGCCATTGGTAGCCATTGTAATCAACGAACGGTGTAATTGAAAAATTCCATTGCTTATCTGTGTATCGAATAGTATTTATCACAAATGAGTTGAAGGACAACCCACATTCTTCTCTGCAGTGTTTCCTTCTGGCCAACTGGATCCTGAAGATCTCTTCATCCAGTCTAAAGTTCTCCTGCACCACAGCCAGAATTTCTGACTTCCCAGCCCACTGAAGAGGCTTCATCCCTGGGCAAAGAGATCAGTAGAGACAGGGTGTTTGGATGGAAACCAAATGACAAACTGTGTAAAGCTGTTAATGTTTGCTAAAAACAACAGAATGTAAAATAGGACACGGACATAAATAGGTACAATAATTATAACTCTATAAAGATGCCAGGTTACTACATTCTCCTTCCCCAAAAGGGCCATGAATGATTGACGCTCACTTTTCCGACCGCCCTTTCTGTCAGCCACAGCTTCAGTGTGTTGCTCTAGAATGAGGGCTTCTGCTAGCAGATCATGCATCTGGGCCAGTACAGCCGGATCAGAACCACCGGACTGCATATAGGCCAGCGTCAGAACTCTGTCACACCGGCACAATCAAACCAGACATGAAGAATGTAGATAGAAAAAGATACAGACATGGAACATCAGTGGAACATCAGTGCAACTACAGCCAATATTCCCTGGCTTTATTTCACTTTATTTTTATTTATATCACTGACAACACAATCTCTCTTTTCTTTATACTGAACCGACCTAACTTGCTCTATGATAACAGATAACATCCTGTGTTTATTTCTAAAATAATTCAGCAGTCTGAACAGGCAAAACAAACACAGGAAGTTACGTTATGTATTTCAGACTCAAATCTGATCGCTGGACACGTGTCAGTCAGAGTTTTTACACATTGTAACTTTTCTGCTCAAAGTTTGACGAGAACATGTGGTAGATAACTGTTAACAAAGAATGTATTGATTTTGCTAGTGTTAACCCACTACTATTGTAACTTGCCAAAATACCTTAGAAGTCTATTTAAGCAATGCAGGATGTCCACAGCCACCCCTCCTACTCTCAGACATATAACAACTGCTTACTTACTGACTAATGATCAACAAACTGGTTAACAGAAAGATTAAGGGCCGAGTGAGAACTGTCTGGTATTATTCACCTTATTTGGGTGGAGAGGGGTTCATCCACTGAGGAAATGAGGTCAAAGCTGAAATGATGCCCATTCCTGTCTTCAGGCTTGGGTGAGTCAGACCTGATCTCTTTGACCCTATGAAAAGCAGACAAACAAAATGGATCCCACGTAGCCTAAGCTCATTCCCTGCGCGGCCAGGCACCAGGATCTACCGGCAGAGTGACAACCCCTCACTGTCTTTCTCCTTCCCCTCGTCATGCAAAACCCCAACCCCGGCCACACCCCATCGCTCGGGAACCGGGTGTGTGACAGCCCTTCTCCGCAGCCTGGCGGACTCACGCGGGCCGCAGGTTAGTGACGTGATCTCCGAGATGCTGTAGAGCCTCCCCTTTCTTGTCCTCCTTTTCCCTCGGCTCCTGCAGCGGGGCCTCCGGGTGGGCCCTGGTGCCCTGCTCTGCCGCGGCCCCAAGCCTCCGCGCCATCTCTGAGCACACAGACAAATAAACGAAATGTATACGCGGAAAGCCCAACACGATTGATTTCTGCCACGTCTAGTCACGTGTGACCATCTCTCCGGCCGCTTGCCTTCTCTCTGTCGCTCCAGGAGTTGGTTGGAGGCTTGTATCTCCGCCAGCTGACTGTTGTGCTGCTTTTCCAGCTCCCTCAGACGCTCCCTGTGGACCCACTGCCTCTCCAGACCCGGATCCAGGCCTTCGTTCTCAGCGGGCCATTTGGGTCGCTCGCTCGCTTCAGTCAACACTCTCGGCTCGTGGAACTGTCGTTTAAAGTAGGACGTCAGCCTGAGCTAACTCAACCTTCTGTAATATTAAAAAGGCCATGACGGTCTGGAGGTGTGTTCCCCTCTGCTTTCTCAGCTACCAAGAACCAACACTGTCAGATAGAGAACGACAGTGAATGCACAATACGAGGGCCACTATAAGGGCCAACACACTTACCATTATAAAACCAGGGGTATGTGAGGTCTGGGGATAGAGTCCCTCATGGTCTGGCGGCCCTTGTCTCAGCACCACAGGGTCCCCGGTGCTGCTCCCAATACAGAAGAATTCTTCATGTTTCTCCAATAGTTCAAAGGAGCGGAATTCCATACTACACTCCTGACAACTGAATTCTCCCATTGCCTGTTTAATTAACCTGACCAAACAACATGAAGTACTCCTAGAAATGCACCTCACTCAGTAAAAGCCTGCATATGCTTCTGGTGTTTAAACTGTTGATTGGTTACGGTCACCATGTCGATGGCTGTTGTGAGAGAGTGCAGAAAGCCAAGACAATGCCTTCTCATTCACTGGATGGGCAAAACAAACTGTCCTTTGTTTTATTATCTTAATCCTGAGAAACAGACATATTGTTGACAAAACAATCACAAATATTTATTACAATTTCCTTTTCAAAGATGCAGTCTCATACATACAATCCAACTTGATTTTTTGTTCTATAACTCTTTTATAAATCTGTTATAAATCCTTCAAAACTCAATTTCTATATTTATTTTTACAATCCACCCTGAATATCAAGTGTTCAAAAACAACAACGTGGAACCAAAATCAAGCAATATCAATGTTGAATTTTGTTTAACAGCTGTACTGAATTAAAACATAAAGCACAAACCAAAAGAGCTTTAAATCTGTGAAAAAGCTTTCTGAACATTCTACCAGTCAGGAACATAGTCAGAATCTAGAAAATACATACTTTACAATAGCAGTCCCTCATGTAAAAAAGAAAAATGTACAACCTTTATTAACAAAGAAATTGAAATTGAAAGAAATTTGCATGTCTGAAAATTATGATAATTTGTGAACTTGCCCCTCAACAGCTACAATTTGATTTCCTCGCTTCACAAATGCTATAATTTGTTTTAACATTAGCAGATGTCAAAATATTCTTTCAAAACAAAGTATTAATGACAATTTGCCAGTGAAATACTCATTTTAAAGTTGTTGTTATCATGGGTTAGTTTTTATTTCTTCAGCAAAAAAAACCCCCAACTGTTCTAATAAAAGTTTGAGCACTTGGAAGAAGAAAAATACTATGCATTCAAAAGAAAGAAAAGGGCAAAAAAACAAGATGAAAAAGCAGAAAGAACCAACTAGATGTCTTCCCCCTCAGACAGGCAGGCATCAAGTCTGTTAAACCAGTGTCCGACTGACCCGGTCCGCTGTGAACGAATCGGTGTTCAACAGGAAGAAGGGCGTGAAGTCACATTAGGTGTCTGCGTCGTCGTCCGATGTCTGGCTGCTACTGGTGCTCTCCGCCTCGGAGGCCTCCCCTAGCTCGGGCTCTCCTGGGTTTCTCCAGGACCACAGCGGGACAGCGGACCTCGGGGGAGGCTTCGAGAGATCGGGGTTCTGGCACAACTGGTTCCTCTTCAGCTAGAGCCCACAGATTGGCAACGGGGAGCGTTAACACTCGCAGGCTCACAGGGACACGTTCACACGCAACCACGGACAGAGCTTTTACCTTCTCCGTTTTAGCTTGAAATTCTTTGAGCTCGTCGTCGGTGAGGGGCAGGAAGTTGTCATCGTTCTCTGGGTACTCCTGCCAGCCCATAGCCTTGAGCAACCTAGCCGATGCAGAGGTCATTGGTCAGACGGTGTCGATGGGCGGTTTGGCTGTGACTCCTAGGGGAGTGCGTGCATCTGGTTGTAACTAACCTGTGTTCGGCCTCCAATGAGATGGAGGGAGCAATCCCATTCCTCTGAACCTGTCCGCAATCCTTTAGAATGTCTGGGTTGGTAGAGGGGCTGGTGGAGATGGACTCGTCTTTCAGGTCTCGGAGGAAGTCACTCTTCCGATCGGTGCTCCGACGCATGAGCTTCAGGCAAAGAGGGGTGACGTCGACGGGAGGGGCGATGTCGACGGGAGGGGCGATGTCGACGGGAGGGGCGATGTCGACGGGAGGGGCGATGTCGACGGGAAGGGCGATTTCGACGGGAGGGGCGATTTCGACGGGAGGGGCGATGCTGACGGGAGGGGTGATGCTGGAGGGAGGCTGGGGGGGTAGAGGAACAAATAATGCAACATTAAGTATGTCCTAACATTTTAACTGGGTCATTTCTGCAGGTAACCATTAACTTGTTTTCTCCATTTATATACGCTTCATGTAAAAAATACATTTGACTGCCAGGTGGCACAATTTTTTTAATAGGATTTAAGTAAACATAAAACATAATAGACTGTTTTCATAACATACCTGGTGGAAATTAGGGTTAACTGTCATGCTCATGTCAAAATTTTAATCGACCATAATAATAATAATATTATTTGCCAAATAAAAATGAATTAGTGGTATGGTAATACTAGGTCAGCAATTAGTTGGAATCGCTCTCTAATCCAAGTCAATAGTAAGGGTCAGACTCACCTCCTTAGGACTGACACAAGTCGGGCCATGGTTATGAACTTGGGTCAGGGGGATGACAGGAATTACCAGCGGTTTGGTCACCGAGGCAGCAGGGCTGGTGAAGGCTGACTCCTGGCCGGAGAAATTAAAACTGGTTTTGTTTTCCCTTCCCTTCGGCTTCCATGGACCAGTCTGCAAAAGGAGAGAACGAGAGGAATGCTTGATATATAGTGCTGACTTTAGAAGGCCATGGTTCTTTCTAGTGACAGCCAACAGTGGGTGATATGTCCATGTTTGGGGTGGAGGCTATAGTAAGGGCCTACCGTGGGTAGGGTGGAGGCTGTAGTAAGGGCCTACCGTGGG
>JACXGK010002084.1:36937-59114 GCA_016801125.1 Novumbra hubbsi | reverse complement strand
TTGTGTTGAGTTGGTGGCAGTGACTGAAGTCCCAGTGTGTGTGTGCCTTTGTGTTGAGTTGGTGGCAGTGACTGAAGTCCCGGTGTGTGTGTGCCTTTGTGTTGAGTTGGTGGCAGTGACTGAAGTCCCGGTGTGTGTGTGCCTTTGTGTTGAGTTGGTGGCAGTGACTGAAGTACCAATGTGTGTGTGTGCCTTTGTGTTGAGTTGGTGGCAGTGACTGAAGTCCCGGTGTGTGTGTGCCTTTGTGTTAAGTTGGTGGCAGTGACTGAAGTACCAATGTGTGTGTGTGCCTTTGTGTTGAGTTGGTGGCAGTGACTGAAGTCCCGGTGTGTGTGTGCCTTTGTGTTGAGTTGGTGGCAGTGACTGAAGTACCAATGTGTGTGTGTGCCTTTGTGTTGAGTTGGTGGCAGTGACTGAAGTACCAATGTGTGTGTGCCTCCTTTGCATTTGTTTCTGCAGGAGGCGGTGAAGGAGAACCACAAGAAGAGGGAAATGGAGGAGAAGATCAAGAGGGCCCGACTGGCAAAGGAGAAAGCAGAGCGCGAGAAGCTGGAGCGCCAGCAGAAGAAAAAACAGTTGATTGACATGAATAAAGGTGCGCCGCCACGTTCACCTTCCAGAGAAAGGGGGCAGGGGGCGTGCAAGGTTTCACCACAGTGTTTGGGGACACGTGTGTGGCTGTGTACAATATGACAGGCTTGAATTTGCCCTGTTTTACATGCCCGTTACGGTGTGCGTGTTTCCTAGAATGTGCTTATCGCACATCCCAGACCCCCCTTCCCCGGGTCACGGCCAGAGGTCATCAACGGCAGTTGAACCTGAAGCAGTGAGGTGTAATTGACTTGATCACCGCCTCGGGCGGGGCTATGTGGTGACTCTCAGCCTGCTGACATGTTGATATCAACACGCCATCAGCCTCTCAATTCATCTCCTATGTCGTAGAACCCCGGCACACCATAACACATGTTTACTTTAGTATTCATGTACTGGTTTTGTTCATTGTGTTGTGACCAATACTGGTACAGTGCTACTTTTCGTCAATGTATTTTCGCTGAGAAAAGTACTGCCACGGTATTAGCCGTTGTAATAGAGAACACTGTATGTTAAAATGTGACCTTACCTTATTTAAGCGTGGGTAAGAGTACTTCTCGTAGTCGTAGGCAGAGCAGTAATTGTCTGTATTCTAGCAGTGCAAATCCTAGCAATGGTACCAGTAACAACAAAGCCTGGCAGTTGCTGCGTGAACGCCTGTTCTCTACCCACATTTCTCATCGTAGTAGCGGTGTGGGTGTAGCAAGGCTCGACTAACGCTGTGGGAAGACAAACAGACAGCAGGCAGACCGCCAGTGTCGAGGAGGATGTAGGTCAGATGTATAGATAGGGATCTCAGGTCCACCGTCTTTGTGGACTCGATAGACGTTGGAGCTGGCTCGTCACACAGAATAACAGAGGTATTCATAAGATGCCTTTTTTCACCTTTCCGTCAGGCGCTATTACAACATTCAACAACACCCTGATGTCTAACACGGAGGTGGATTTGTTGTTCAGGCTTTTTCAATGCGTAGCAGCGGAAGAGAAATTAGAGGAAAATCGTGTTCACAACCTTCAAATGTAAAGTTAGACATTTCCTTTGTTGAAAGTTATTTTCCCCCAACATTCGATTTGCACACAAATGTCTTTCTTGCTAAGCCTACCCGCCCCTGGGGGGGTTCGTTTGTCTTTTTAAACGACTGCCTTTTTATCTTTCTCATAAACATAGTAACAGCGGCGAAAACGCTATTGATTATTTTAGACGGCACTGTTATTCAGGCAAATTAGCAACAGAAATCCGTGAGTGTTTCTGGCCTATTACTGAGGGACCAGCAGAAGGCTGGGACTGTGGAGCCTTGGCATCCGGTAAGCCGTCATCGTGGTCTGTTGTGTTCTTTCTGACAAACACACTGGGAGTTTTTACATTCCACCAGCTTCAAATGTCACAGCTAGCGGAGAAACCTTTCTTTAGCTCTGCCCGCGTTCACCGATGTGACAAGCATGCTCTCCGTTGCTCACTGCTGCTGTAACTCTCTGCCAGATAATTGATGCATGCAAGTTTTTCAAGCGTTGACCTCTTTGAAAGCTTCACTTTTAATAATCCAAGAATGTCTGTCTTGCCTTGGAAGCCAGCCCCTCTCTATTACTCTATATCTCTCTCATTCCCATTCTCCGTTTCTTTCTGTCACCCGCTCCCTTCCTGTTCTTCTGTCTATAAGCCGATGGGAGGAAGGAGGAAAGTAGGTGTGATATAAAATATTTCTGCCGGAGCAGATTTTGATCTCTGTTTCAGTTGGAAGACGCCATAATAAGTTGGGGGGGGGGGGTGTGGATGAATAAAACATGACAATGACACGGACAGGTAGCCTGGAGCCTAAGAGATAGCATGAATAGTCTGCCGTCCCCTTCACCCCAGCTCCTGGTCTCGCCTGACTGTCTGATCATCTCCACGTTGGGATTCTGAAATTCCAAGCCTCTCAACATTCAAGGTCGACAATACTTAAAAGTGTTATGTTGTTAGCGGCTCGTGGTTCTGTAACCAGTAAGCCGATACGAATTAATCAAAGCCTGACTCGTCCCCCCTCAGATCGTACTTTCGGCACATTTTACAGTCTAACTAAGTTTTTTTGTGAAGTAAGGGAAATGGAATGACAGTTGATTGATTTTTTTTGTTCTTAGCCTGTCGAAATGGCCTGCAAATGGCAAAACATGCTGTCATTCAGCCTGCATTTCACATTTGAGTAATTTTAGGAGACTTTTCAGACTTTTTTTCTCCACTTGATTCCAACCAGCGACTTTTCTTAAGGAGGTTAGAGGTTCTGGCTCCTGTCTTGTGTCAACGCTTTGACTAGAATCCTCCCTTTAATTCACGGTTCACAACACAGATGTCAGTCAATCCCATGTTTTTCCATTGTATCCTTCTCTTCTGTCTACCCTTCGAGCTAGTAGCAGCCTTCCTTTCTTACAGATGACAGCCTTGGATGCAAGAGGCTCCTCGACTAGCCTTGCTATCCACACTAATCACCAGCAGGAATCATTGACAGCGCTGTTGAAAAATTCTATATGTACTTCAACAGTTTGCTGGAGTTAGTGAGTTGGATCCCTTACATCCATATTTTATGGCTCAGCATCAAACATGTTTTTCATGGAATGTTGGGGAGGGTAAGGCAGTGTGTGCTTTTGGAGCTAATATTCTATTCTGCACTACCATTTATCATTTTCAGCCACTTTTAGCATTAATGTTGCACAGACGGGCCAATTTCGAAGCTTATATTAAGTTCTATGTTTGATGTAACATTTGTTTTCTTGGAAATTAATTTATTTCAAAATTAGGCCCCGCTTACAATTACTCTGTTGATCTTTTTTAAACATTACATCAACAATTATGGGGTTCGTCACGCCAGGTTGAGCACATGGTCGTCAAGTTTTTAAAATATATTTTTGTGGGTTCATGCATTTGGTCATTGCATTGGTAAGGGCTATTTGACGCATCCTTCAGGGGTGTTTAATGCAATTTCAAGGGGCTATTTTTGTAGATAGATTTTAAATCACTTTGCAAATTGAGAACTAATCCTCTTCACATGCAAATGATTAACAATGGAAATGCATATTTAATGAGAATTTAATTCATTTAGCTTTAAGAGGATGGTGGCAGCAATGTGGGGGATGGGCTGCTTGACTTAATGGACACCCTTAAAATGGCCGCGCCATTTCCCAGGAGGGACTTGAGAATGACTTTAGTTGACTAGTACTTTTTCAAGGCCCGTGTGATGGATGTGTAAGACAAGAGTCAGGATAAATCTGTTTTCGATGTGAAGTATTAGAAATACTAATATGGGAAATTGCTTATGAAATCATTACGTGCTTCTCTCCATTTGATTTAATTTGCCCAAAGTGGATTCCCATATTCTCTTGGACTGACCAGATGTTCAGCATTCAACCTAAATTGCTTTACCCCTGCTGCAAGTGAGCAGGGGAGCGAACACTGCTGTAAAAGAGAGCCTAAATCCTCCCTAATCCTTCTGTCTCTAATAGGAAAAGATGTTTCATCCCAGCAGGGTATTTATTATGCCGGCAGATATGAAACAATGTCGCCCAGAGTGTTCAGACAGCCTGTAGAGAATAATGGAGGGGGGAGGAACGGGTGGGAGGTGATTGGAATGACTGGACGAAATAATGACAAAAACATTTGATGTCGAACTATCAGGGTGTGGGGGGTGCAGGACATCGGAGCAGCAGTGGGCACTGGTGCCACCCAGGCCTGGCATTAGACAGGGTCAGTGCTCAGGTCTCGTCCAGTGGCTCTGCCCACACGTACACGCTGTCCTCTCCTTCAAGTCCACTTAGGGCTGAGTTGGGCCTGGAAGCACACATGTCCCTGTATTGAGCACAATAGGACTTGGCACATCTGAATACAATTCAACACGTTGGAGCGTCTAGTATTTACTAATGCTGTACGGGGGGTGGCGACCACTGTCACTGTGTGGTATACTACCTAACTTATTATGTATGCTTACAGTATTTATAAAGTATGGCATACACATATTGAGAAGTAATTTTTTGTTGGAACAAAAGTTAGTGTATTTAGTGTAAATTTGTTAGTGTTTATGGTTATTGGTGTTGTTATTACAATTCTAGTTAGCACAGTAAAAGTCAAGTCAAATGGATCATGCAGACACTTTGACAAAGATTAAAAAACGGACGACCTCGCAAATGTATCTTTTATAAATGACTTAGTACAAAGGTGGAAAGAAATGTAACACAGTAGCGAATAGTCTAAAGATAGCTGTGTTTTTTTTCATTTAGCACAAAGAGATATGGAAACAGCAGTTGCTGTTAGCGAACAGACTTGTTAAAATTTGCTAACTTGTTTACTTAAATGAGAAGCAACACTTGTCAGATGATGTTTTTCTGACATCATGCCTCATGCCTCATTACGTTGCTAGTAAGTCTGTAATGCTAGTAATAGAATTACAGACTTATCACATTGGTTGGGATGTCACTGACCGATTATAACTAGCTCACCAATTAGATCATATGTGATTGTTGTTTTTAGAAAAAAAAATACGTAACTTTTTCCTATGTAGGGCCAAATATTTAAATTGACTGAGGGCTGTGGGCCAAAAGTAACGTTGCATTATACCAAACTGTATACCAACATTTCTTACATCATGTTAGTTTGTTTTGTTTCATTTTTTACATCATGTTAGAGTTTGGTTTGTTTCATTTCTGATACTGAAAACCAAATATTTTTGTATGTATATTATGGTTATCTTACTTCATGTAATTATTGGGATTCTATTGTTTATTTTGTTAAAGTGACATCTTTAGTTATATACAAAAATCTGTAATTTATTTTGCCAAAATTTGTATTGTTTTTTTAAAACTTTAAAGGGATTGGAATTACATTTTATTTCAAAATGGCCATGAGTAGTGTAGCTTGACTCAATAGGAAATACTGTAGATATTCAGTATGATATCATAATTATGCTGCATCAGTTACGCTGGGCCTTAAAATTATCGGGTTGCATAGTGCTACCACAAAACGGCTTGGCTGTATATTGTGCTTTCTTCCATTACCACACATTCCTTTTTGTAATAATACTACAGCTGTGGCCAAAAGTTTTGAGAATGACACAAATATACATTTTCACAAAGTCTGCTGCCTCAGTTTTGATGATGGCAATTTGCATATACTCCAGAATGTCATGAAGAGTGATAAGATGAATTGCAATTAATTGCAAAAAAGAATTACTTAATCTCCCCAAAAAACATGTCCACTGCATTTCAGCCCTGCCACAAAAGGACCAGCTGACATCATGTCAGTGATCCTCTCATTATCACAGGTGAGAGTGTTGACAAGGACAAGGCAGGAGATCACTCTGTCATGCTGATTCAGTTAGAATAACAGACTGGAAGCTTTGAAAGGAGGATGGGGCTTGAAATCATTGTTCTTCCTCTGTTAACCATGGTTATCTGCAAGAAAACACCTGCAGTCATCATTGCTTTGCACAGAGAGGGCTTCACGGGCAAGGATATTGCAGCTAGTAAGAGTGCCCAAAATCTATCATTGATCAGATCTTCATGTGTGGGGTTGCTTCTCAGCCCACTCAGAATGTTGCCATACGAACACCCGACAGCAACTTGGTGACAAACAATGCCTTTCCAGCACGATGGAGCACAAAACATCAACATTTTGGGTCCATGGCCAGAAAACTCCCCAGACCTTAATCCCATTGAGAACTTGTAGTCAATTAGGTGTGTTGACAAACAAAACCCCTGAAATTCTGACAAACTCCAAGCATTGATTATGCAAGAATGGGCTGCCATCAGTCAGGATGTTGCCCAGAAGTTAATTGACAGCATGCCAGGGTGAATTGCAGAGGTCTTGAAGAAGGGTGAACAATGCAAATATTGACTCTTCGCATATACTTACTGTAATTGTCAATAATATCCTTTGACACATTAAATGCTTGTAATTATACTTCAGCTTACCATTTTAACATCTGACAAAAAGATCTAAAAACACTTGTCATTCTCAAAACCTTGGCTGTAGAAGTTCTTTCTACAGTGTTTTATATATTTCTGCAGAATATTACAGTTGATAAAAACAAACGACCCATTACAGAAATATAATAAAAGTCTATGATATTTTCTCAAAGTGCAAATTCAAATCAGCAAATGGAGTCAGGTCTTTGGATCACTTTGCATTTACTTGCAGATTTCAGTAACATACAATGCTGTGCTTTTAAAGAATATTATCAATTCAGAGGTGCGGTAGTCTATTCACTTTTATCAATGTTTACTGTGAACTTAAAATATGCGAAATCAAACCTTGCTCTTTTTCAAAATAGACTTGAAAATAAGTCTATTCGTCTTGACATAAAAGCACATTATTCCCTTCAAATGGCTCCGAATTCATTGAAATATGAAGGTAGCAATCTTCCTAATCTTTCTGACTTATAATAGTCATGGACTAAAAGTAAGAGAGGAAAATAATGCAAGATCTTTTAAAGGGAATGTTTTCTCTGGATATCCCTGAAGCAGATTGTATAATCTGCTTTTCATTTTCCCTCGCCTATTATTATTAAATGGCACTACTCATGACTGACTGAGTGCAACCATTTTCAAAGCATCACTTCTGCTGATGATAGCTGTCTAGTACGCTCACTTAGTTTGCCGGACTTATTACGTTGGCAAGCCTTCATTGCTCTGTACAATAAGAACAACTGGGGAGGTTGGCAATGATGGCCCTTAGCGCATCATGCATTCTCCCTGTTGGCTTTTTAACTTGAAGGAATTACGCTACACACAGTAACTTCTAGAAAGAGAAGAACGAGTGAGTGTCTCGTTATTCACACGGTATCCGTTACAGATATCTTGTTGTAATAGAAAGACATTGGAAAAGACAGCAGGCCACGACCAATGGCTTTTATTTGTTGAATGTGTATATATGCTGCTCCCAAAAATTAAGGGAACACATTGGTTCTTGATGAGCAAAATATATTAATGACCTAAATCTTTACTGTACATTGTGTGATTAGTTGAAATCTAAATGACTCAACAACAGTCAATGGAAACCAAAAACCAATATACGGCTGGATTTATACTCAAATGAAGTCAATTGAAATCACACTGTTCCAACTTGCGTGAATTACATCACGGCAACTGATTATGTGACTCATTAGTGTGTATGGCCCCAATGTGCCGGTCTGAGCATGCTCCTTATGAGATGCTGGGTGGGGTCCCGGGGGTTCTCCACCTATACCTGGATCAGGGCGTCAGTGACCTCCTGGACAGTGGTACTACTTGGCGGCGGTGGATGGAGCGATACATTAAGTCCCAAAGATTCTCAATTGGATTCAGGTCTGGGGAACATGAGGCCCAGTCAATGGCGTCAATGCCTTCGTCATCCAGGAACTGTCTACGCACTCTGGCCACATGAGGCCAGGCATTGTCCTCCACCAGGTGGATCTGGGGGCTCCAGCATATGGCCTGACGATGGGTCTGAGGATTTCATCCCAGTACCTAAGAGCAATCAGTGTTCCGTTGGCTAGTGCGTAGGGGTCTTTGTTTCCCTCCAAGGATATGCCTCCCCAGATCATCACTGACCCACCACCAAACCGGTCATGCTGGATGATGTTGCAGGCAGCATAACGTTCACTACAGCGTCTCCAGGCTCTTTCATGTCTGTCACATGTGCTCAGTGTGAACCTGCTCTCATCTGTGAAGCAAACCTGCCAATTCTGGTGTTCTCTGGCGAATGCCAATCAAGTTGCAAGGTGCTTGGCTGTGAGCACAGGTCCCACTAGAGGATGGCGTTCTATCCTCATGGGCCCTTTCTGTCAGTTTGGTCAGACACATGCACATTAGTATCCGGCAGGAGGTCATTTTGTAGGGCTCATCCAATGCTCCTCCTGGAACAAAGGCGCAGACAGCGGTCCTCCGCTGGGTGGGGAACCATGCTGTATTTATTTATGGAGTTAGTGGAGGTGATCTGCAACCTTGTGTAAATCTTTCCATTTGACTGTGTGAAAATAATATTCATGTATGCAGAATGTAATGCTTCAAATAGAAAGGGTAACTTGCACATTATACATCAAATTAGCATGCTTCTTCAGTAATTATGCATAATAGTTGTTTGATTGCACATTTAACATCAAGCTGTTTAGTTACAAGGGGACCTTATCACCTTACATCAGGTGATTTGGGGAAGTATTGTCTGAATGCGAGTGAGGTGATGTGGAGCTCAAGTGATACCACACACAATTATACAAAAGCCCTGAAAGAGCATGAATTAATTTAAATCTCTAGGGTTGACTGAATTGTTTTGTATATTTTGTTTCAAGAGGAGGGGTAAATTAGTCTATGTTTTGGACAACATTAATACGTCAAAAGTCCTGAGGTGATGTGAATACGCTGGAATCATGGAGAGAGGCTACTTTGACGACCACTCAAGCCCCAACTGAGGCCGGGTTTTATTCCCTGTGTCCTCCCTCACTACACTTTCCTGTCTAAATAATGTTTAGAATGTAGTGGGATTGTGTTTAAATGCGTTTATATGACGACCTCCACCTCTAATCTACCTGATCTGTGTCTTGCCATATGGCAGCATACTTCCTTCTTCGTGCATGCACCTAGCTAACAGGCCAGGCTTGTGCCATTTTAAATGCAGATTGTGCCAACGTGCCAGTCTCAATTAGCGCCTCTTGCCATGCTCGGGGGAGCCTGAGATGTTTTCGTCCGGAGCTAACGGCAACACGAGAGTGACGGACGGTACGAAGGGGAAGAGATGTCAATTGATAGTGACGTGTGACAGTGACAGCCGCCGCTGGTTAGGGCCTGTGAAAGTGTACCTGTGTCTGTTGAGGTGGAGGGTGGGTGTGTGTGTATGCATGTGTGTATGTATGTGTGTGTGTGCACCATGTCAGCCAGGTGATTACAGAGGGGCGATGACAGGAGGCTGACGTTGAGAAAAGGTCGGGTCCTCGAGGGTCACACCATGTCCCTGTGACCTCCTCTGGATGATGAGATAAGGGACAGCAATGTCGCTGGAGGATACTGAAGATGTTGAGTGGTGATTTCCGAGATGCAGTTTATGCATATTATTTTTCTGTGGGGGAAGAGCAAGGGACAGCAGCTGTGAGTTGAGACTTTGCAGAAGACAATTAAATTGGCTATTGCTTGCAAGGCTGTTCAAATGTGGCCAAGACCATAATGCTTGTAGAGTGTACCTGGCATTTAAAAATTCCCCCAAACTCCCAGGTTTTCTCCTGTTCGGTGTACTTCCAGATGTCTTCCTCCTTCCTGCCTGATTCCCGAAATCTTACCACAGAATGTCTGTAAAACATGGGGATTATGTGTAGCCTACATCCATACTGGACGCATCACTGCCTATTAATCAGTATGCACGCGCAGTTATGGGAACGGACCTTTCGAGTATTCCTCAGGCTCACAAAGGAATCGGGTGTGACTGTGCTAATATTGACTTTATATCGACCTTCATGTTTGATACAGACAATGATGAACAAGGACACGCAAGACTTCATGTGGGTATGATGTATGGCATCAGGCATCCAAAACTCCTAGCTATCGCCGTGCTTCATTATCATGCCTCTGACACCCGCGCACATGCCAGTCATTCCTCAGAAGACGGGCTCCTCTGCCCCCACATCTGCGTACGACAACCTCCGCTTTCTGTCAGGGGTTATTTGTGGCGGCTGGGATCGCGTCAGGGGCCTCTTTTGAGCAACGCTACATCGTATTCCGAAAGCCAAGGGGATCGCCGGACGCGAGAGCCGGAAGGGAGCGGACCGAACATGCACTTGTGGAAGTGAATTAAGTGGCCTAGTCCTGGGATTAGCACACTATGTAGGGTTAGGGTGCATTTCAAGTCTCCGCCGTTGTGATTTCTTTTCCAGTCGTTACTTTGCAACGATTGCAACAAGGACATTGGCTCATCAGATGTAGTCCAGAAATTCTAATTAATGACACCATATTAGATTTTACCCCATATCGTCTTGGAGGATTGTTTTGGAAGATAAGCTTTGTGTCTGCAACGGTCTAGCTTTTCAAGCGAGAGACTGCAGCTTATTTCCATAACCTATTTAGGATTTTGGTTAAAAGCAGTGCACTTCTGAGAAGTAGAGTTCAAATTCGGACGTACACTGTCTGTGTCTGGGGCCCCTATAGCACCAACAAGCCGTGATCAAGGGTTGGCCAGACAAAATGAGTTGTTGAGAGGTTCCAATAACACGGGCGATTATGCCACGGTTCCCTGGATGTCCTTAAAACGTCCCCTGTTTGCCAAAGCATCTCTTATAAGCAATTGATCCGTTTGATTTAGTGTGAAATGTGTTTCTGTCAACCATGGTAATACAATAAGCCAGTACCTTATTCATGTTCTACACATGTCTGAAAGTATCGGAGAATTCTGGGAAATCATGGGTCCCGATTCTCTTACCCATCTGCTCTCAATCGTGAGTGTGGTGCAGTTGACCCAGTATTTCACATATATATGGTGCTGTTGACCCAGTATATCACATATATATGGTGCTGTTGACCCAGTATATCACATATATATGGTGCGGTTGACCCAGTATTTCACATATATATGTTGCGGATGACCCAGTATATCATGTATATGGTACTATTGACCCAGTATATCACATATATATGGTACTGTTGACCCAGTATATCACATATATATGGTCCGGTTGACCCAGTATATCACATATATATGGTGCTGTTCACCCAGTATATCACATATATATGGTGCGGTTGACCCAGTATATCACATATATATGGTGCGGTTGACCCAGTATATCTTTTATATATGGTGCGGTTGACCCAGTATATCACATATATATGGTGCGGTTGACCCAGTATATCACATGTATATGGTGCGGTTGACCCAGTATATCTCATATATGGTGCTGTTCACCCAGTACATCACATATACATGGTGCTGTTCACCCAGTATATCACATATATATGGTGGGGTTGACCCAGTATATCACATATATATGGTGCTGTTGACCCAGTATATGTCATTGTCCTGTAGAAAAACACATGTTATTCTCACTAAGCGCAAAGCAGGTGCTGGCGTACTGCTGCAAGTGTGGTTCTAGCCACACTTGTGTCTTTGAATAAATAAGTAATAGTGTCACCAGCGCTTCACGATGGAAACCACACATAGGGCTATCTTTCGTTCACCCACTCTGTAACTCAATACATGGCGGTGGAAAAAAGGTACAATTTGGACTGTTCTTGTGTATCTTTGCCCAAGCCAGTAGTCCAGTTCAGAAGAGGTTTCTTAGCAGCAGTTTGACCTGAAAGGACTGATTCAAGCAGTCTCCTCTGAACACTTAAGGTTAAGATTTCTGTTACTTTGTGAAGCATTTACTTTGACTGCAATTTGAGGTGAATTTAATTGAGGCTAATATCCATATATGGTAACTCCAACTCTTATCCTAATCTAAACAATTTACACAGCCGAGGAAACCCTGGTGTTCCTTTCCTAGGGGGGTCATCAAGTTTAATTGTAGCACTTGACATTTCTTCACTTAAAGAAACATTCAAAGTTCTTGAAATTGTATTGACTGACCTTTATGTCTTAAAGTATCAATGTATTGTTGTTTCTTTTAGCTTATTTGAGCTGTTTTGCAATAATATGGATTACTACAGTACAGACATAAGGATGGACACAAATCAATGGCTCAAAGGCATTAAAGAGGAAAGAAATGTATCAAATGACCTGGCAACAAACCACCTGGTAATTGAAATGCATTACAGGTGACTACCACATGAAGCTGGTTGAGAGATCGAAAATATAAATGTAGACTTTGGTTTCTGATGCGTTGTTGCTTAGTTTCGATGTCCTGAGTATTATTGTGGACATTTGTCAAAGTAAAGAAGTACCCTTGAATAAGTAGGTGTGTCCAAACTTTTGAGTATTACTGTATTTCTCTCCAAATAATTCTCAAAAAATAAGATGAAAAAGAATTTCTGACACAATATGCCAACCTCGTTGTAAAGAAACCGGAAACTCTTTGATTATTCAATGATAATTATTTCATTGCCAATTAATGGTACCCCAAGGACCTTTTTCCTTTTCTCTCTGGGAATTTTTTTTATGTCTGCGTCTGCTGTATCAAATAGTAATTTTAAATAAGAAACTTTTTCTCTATTTGTGCAGAGAGAGGCCTAATTAGGAGTAGCACTTGAAGCGTCTAATCAGTTTAAGTCTGTTTAACTTAATTTTGGCTTGCTTTCCCTCAGGTTAGGAAAGCAGTTCTATATGAGAATAATTCAGTAATAAGCCATGTGTGTGTGTATGTATATATATATATATATATATATATATATAGATATATATATATCATTCCTCTCCATTTATCTCTCCTTTCCTAAAATCATAGTGACTTGAATGAAAAAATAAAACCAATGCAATACTGTTGAATCTCATTAAATCCTTCCCAGTCTTGGGTGGTCTGCTAGCCATCTCCCAGATCAATTCAACAGTCTTTCAGATCTGGACCTCCAGAGTCACTTTACAGTCAATCAAACATAATTCTGCTCACTACAAAGCCCATCCAAATGGCTTAGTCAAATCCGTTTAGCCTCCACCAAGATGGCCGACTGCAAAGTCTGAGATAATTGTTTCTCAACAGTGTGCGCCTGAGAGGGTTACCGTATTAGTTTGTGCTCATGAATTCTGGAGAAAGGTAGACTGCTGGAGGATGTCTTAGCAATGCTCACATTAACGTTCTGTACAGTGAGCTGTTAGAAACAGAGAGTAGGATGATGACATATGGCCATGCAACAGGCACTTCCTTCTTGAAATTAGAACAAAACATTTATGCTGGTATTTGAACCTACAACTATTACTTGGCTACCACAACACTCTGATCCATGGATGGGCAGTTGCGGGTTCCATGTTTAGTTGTTTGGGGAAAGAAGACAAGTGATGCTCATGTCGACTCTATCTAACTCATATTTAGCCATCCTCCTTCCCCATCCATGCGCAAATATAGTTTTTTGGGGGACGTTATTGGCCAAGTTGTTTACTGAAAATACAACTAACTACTCTAAGGGCAGTTGGCGCCTCTCTTCCGTGAAACCGGGAGGTGCTAGCTGCCGCGTGTAAATCCCATGTCACTAGCCCCTCTAAGGGCAGTTGGCGCCTCTCTTCCGAGAAACCGGGAGGTGCTAGCTGCCGCGTGTAAATCCCATGTCACTAGCCCCTCAAAGGGCAGTTGGCGCCTCTCTTCGGACTTCCATGGAACCCGTTCTCTCCCGCCTCAGCCTCACGTGGGGCCTCGCAGCTGCTGCCTCTCACCAGTCCAGACGGAGGGGGTTTATTTTTGGTTCGGTTACTTATTCATACATCCCGCTATTCGGGGCGTCGCTTGGGTTTTCGTCTCCATGCCACAAATGCAAATCGCCACGGCGGCTAATCGTCTTTCATCTCATTCCCTCCCGTGCCCCCTTTTCTCATCCCTCTCTTTCTGTGATCAGAGGCCCGCGCCTCCTGCTTCCACCTTTCTCCTCGGTTGTAGTCGCTTCACATGGGCAGACCTCTTCCTCCTTTTAAATGTGACCTCTCGTCCCTTTACTCGGTGCGCCCCGTCCCCGTGGTGACGACTTGGGGCTTGTTGGTCTTGCACTCCTGTTCCCCTCGGACTGTGGAGTGGTGGGGGCGGGTGGGGGGGGGGGGGGGGGGGGGGGGGGGGGGGGGGGGGGGGGGGGGGGGGGGGGGGGGGGGGGGGGGGGGGGGGGGGGCTGGGGAATGGGAGCGCCCCTAATTCGATTGAGGTGGATATGAGAGTGGGTTTGCACATCAAGCTGTTGCAGTAAAACCGTCAAGAAGCATCGTCTCCGGGATCCATCTTCCAGCATCCCTGTACTTGAGAGAGTCCTGTTTTTTCTGTTCAAACACAGAGGACCAGATAAACCTCTTACCCCTGGAAACTTCACTTGACCAAATGAATAGAATCGGGAGCGCTCCGTAATATCAGCAATTATTTTTGGAGGTTCATTTTTGGTCGGTGATGGATAACGCCTCGATGTAGTTTGGCTCCATTTGCCTCTGTGGCATAAATCGGGGGCATCTGCGCTTGTGTACAATGAAACGTTGGCCCAGGGAACAGCGGGGTGCCTGTGTCCAGCTTGGCTGGCGGAGAGGGGAGCAGCTAACAGCTGTGGCGTATGTCTCTCCTGTGGGCACCTGTGTTCGCTCCGTCCTCTGTGGCCCTAATGTCTGACGGACTGGCTGGTGCTTGAGCTGGGATTGGGGGAGGGTGAGGATGCCAAATGAAACCCCATCGTCCTCCTTTAAATGGAGAGGGAGGCGGCTCGGGAGACGGACGACCGCTCCAGAAAACAGCAAAGACAACAGGAGAGGAAAAAGGGCCGAGGAGAGAGGAGACACCCCCTACACCTGCCCGTAGTGTCATGTCCCTCCCTCCACGCGGGGGCTTACTTCACGGGTAATGCACCCAGGTTAATTGCCCAGGTGACTCTGTGCAACCCGACAGATGTGTTCAAATGTGTTCAGAAACAATCCCGGGGAAAAAGAGTCTGTTGTTTTATTTTCCCTTTTACATTGTTCGTTTGGGGGGGGGGGTGTCGAGAGAATGGCAGAGGAGCGGAGACGGAGAACAGCGAGAATGAGGAATGCAAAAGAGCTAAGAGCCAACGAGACGGGAGAGCGAGGGACACGGGGGGGAGCGAGGGACACGGGGGGGAGCGAGGGACACGGGGGGGAGCGAGGGACACGGGGGGGAGCGAGGGACGCGGGGAGAGCGAGGGACACGGGGGAGAGCCATCTCTACTAGCAGCAGCAGTGTTCTCCCCTCAGAGTGGTCGCAGCTCATCAAGCGCAGGGCTGCAAGCTCTTATTAGAGCTCATTACAGTGCAAATCAGAGCAGAGGATCTGTCATGGGGAAAGCCAGAGCAGGGGTGACTGGAGGACGGCGTCACAACACACACACCAACTAGGAGAACAGACACGCTCCCACGGTTACGACGACACACCCGGCAGGGACAAAAGCGGAACACGTCAAACACATGTCAATGGATTCTGACCAAAACCAACGGCTAAAGCCACCTCCTTTCCCGACAACCATGACCTGAGAACCTGATAAGCATTATCTGCGTTTATTTTTCAGGGATATAATTGAATGTCACCGTAATCGTTCCGAGCATCTTTGCCCCTCCGACAGCTTTTGAACAGTGTGGGGAAAAATCCCTAAAGGGTGGGACAGGATAGATGTTGGGGCTCAGAATAAACTGGGGACAGGATAGATGTTGGGGCGCAGAATAAACTGGGGATAGGATAGATGTTGGGGCGCAGACTAAACGGGGGATAGGATAGATGTTGGGGCGCAGACTAAACGGGGGATAGGATAGATGTTGGGGCGCAGAATAAACGGGGGATAGGATAGATGTTGGGGCGCAGACTAAACGACGGGATAGGGTAGATGTTGGGGCGCAGACTTTGTCTTTTGCATTCCGTGCACCACCCTGACTACAATTCTCTAGTTCTCACTCAGTAATGCCCCACCCCCGAGCTGTCAGCGGTCCGAATGCGAGCCATCAGAACTGTGGTTCTCCATCGATCGCTCCGTGTTTCCTCCCACCCTCCAACACGGGGGGAGATGACAGATAGCAAATTGAATTTATGAACAGCCTCTGTTGACACAGCTGCATAATTATAAGACGGCCATCCCTTTGGTGTTCAAGGAGAGCGTGCCGCCGAATACAGAACGGAGAACCGGCTGCCTCCGTGATCCTTGGGAGGATGGGACGGACGACGGAGTCTGCATTTTAATTTGCCACCTAGGCCTAGTCTGGTGCGAGACCTTTGACCTGCGCTCCAATAAGGGCAGAAACAGGAGCCATTTGCCATCCCGGCAGATTTTGCCGTCGCCTATCGGCTTCGACATAATTGATCGCTGAGTCTTGCCCCTACGTGTAAATGCTTGTGTTCCATTAACCTGGAGGTGCGCATTGCTTTAGCACAAAGCACTACATTTAAATTTCACGGGGGAATGCTGATCGTTTGTGGCGCGTCATAGTGTGTCTGTGAAACATTGCGAAATGTCAGCATACTTCTGTCAAATTCTAATATAGCCCTTAAGGCGAAAAACAATATGCCTCAGGTTAATAAGTTTGTACATATTGTGTGGGATGTGTATTGTGTAAGGCTCTCCAGCGTCTCCCTCTAGCTGACCTTTGCCCAGAGCAGTGGCCCGAGGTCGTAGGTCAGACGGCTAATTCTAGTCTGCTGGAGCCCACACATGCACACTACGTTGGAGCACATGCGAGCCATGCCACAACATACCTTGTAGTGGCGCGAAACATCTACTCACGGTGCCGCGTACATTCTCTGGCCTCCTCAGTCTCACCCCTTCCTCAGCTCCTCTCCCGCTCTCCTGCCATCTCTCTCACCTCCCCATTCTATCGGGTCCAATTTAGAGGCGAGTCACAGCCCCAGCCGCGCTTGGACGGGTAATCCAGAGAGAACAAGGTAACGGATGAAAGCCTCCACCGATGACCATTGAGGGATATTCTTTCTGTGGCTAGCGCGGGAAGCTAAGTGCTCTTTACCAAGATTTAGTGCGGCGCCGGTCAATACGCCGGCTCTCTATCATTGCTCTGTCGATGACACCGGGACCGGCCTTGGAGAACATTCCAACCGCCGAACTACTGAGTACATCCTTGGGCCCACTATGCTGCCATGGGTTGAGCAGGGAGCAAACAGGCGCGCGAGGCCCACAGATCGGACGGAAGGATACGGGGGAAGATGCATTTGATCCTATATCTGGGTCGTCTATCTTTACCCTCATTCTGCTAATGAGTCAGCGGACCCTCTCTTCATCACCGTGGTCCAGAACAGACATTCTTTTAAACTAGGATCATTAGGGTGACATATTGTAGCACGCCGGACCCCGCCATCCATCGTCTGCATACATGGCTGAACTAGCTCCTGGGTGATGTTTACGGGGAGAAGGGCCAGGTCTTCCATGGCTGAACTAGCTCCTGGGTGATGTTTACGGGAGAAGGGCCAGGTCTTCCATGGCTGATCTAGCTCCTGGGTGATGTTTACGGGAGAAGGGCCAGGTCTTCCATGGCTGAACTAGCTCCTGGGTGATGTTTACGGGAGAAGGGCCAGGTCTTCTCATTCCGCTCTGGGCCCGGCGGCTGATCAGGAGTGTCTGTGCCAGCCGGAGTCATTCACCAGCACTTCCAGCGAGCAGTGATCCATCTTTTGGTTTTTGTCTCGACATTCAAGAGAGATGACAGTTTGGTAAATTGAATTTATAAACAGGACAAGTTGACAGGTCGACGTAATTAATTTGAAGAAATGCCACATATTCTGCCATTACCAGAGAAGAGTGAGACAGAGAGTTTTTTTGTTTGTTTATTTAAGTATTTATTTGAAGTAAAAATATAAATACACAACACAGAAAACAATGTACACAATAAAATAAATCAGTAACCAAGAATAGAAATGCATTTATTTAAATACTTCACAAACAAACAAATTCTTCGTTTTTGCTAATTCTTTCTTTTGACTTGCTTGTCTCATTGCCTATTCCTGAGGCCTTTCCCAAGGGCCACTTTGAAAATCAAAGTGTCTGTTCTTTCTTTTTGTGTGCTGTGTTTAAAAAGCAACTTAGATTAAATCAAGCTTAATTAGGCTCGGAATAGAACAAACCAAAGCAAGTAGCTAGTGCTTATCTTCAAATTGGATGGGCTACACCTTTGATGGTATTGCTTTCTGGTTTAAATTGGGAGATGCATTTCACCTGCTTCGCCCAGCAGTAACAAGATGGCCGATCTGTATCTCACTGCTAAACTATTAGAACAGCCCTTGCTCCAACTTTCTTAATTAATGCTACAGGTAAAGTTTTTTTCCCCGTATCTAGGCTAGCCAGGGCATCTTGTGAGTTTGATGTGAATGTAACTCGTTAAGTCTGGGCGGGTAAACATTTATCTACTACACCTTGGCTGCAGGACAGCTCTTGCTTCAATTTCCTTCTTCTTGGAGACCTAGACATCACAGGGGGCACCTGCCAAATTTGATCAATTTGTCCTAGTTCCCACTTAACTGTAGCACAATTTATCATCCGTAATGACCAAGGTTTGGGAGCTGGGCTAGGTAGACAGGGTTCAAAAAGGAGGATCACAGACACAAAAAGCAAAATGACTAAAATGGGAAGCGTGCTCCCTGATGACCTACTAGCACTCTATTAACAAAGTTCTATTGGACAAGACGGCTCCTCCATAGCGATGACACAGAAAGCCCGGAGAACTTAAGGACAAGGCCTCGGTTTCTTGGAACCTCTTTACATCTCGAGCCGCTTCCCTTTAAAATGGAAAGTAATGTATGAACAGAAATTAAAGTTGGAAACTATGACATTTTGGATTATTTGAGAATCCTCTGTATCTTAATCCCCGCAGCAAACTTTTCTCTTGATCTGACACATCGCCCACTTAGAAGTCCACTGTATTTTGCCAGGCTCTTGTTCCAGCTCTGCCTGTCTTCATTTGAGCTGTTAAAAACCCAGGGCAAACATCCTCCTCCGTTTCTCAATTAGCAAGTTTTGCTGAATGCGCACCAGGGAATTACAGAAATGCTAACCTTTATGCAGGAGGATCTGTCTCGAGAGAAAGAGATACACTGCGACTGGGAAATTGCGTTCCAAAAATGGGTTAAGATGGGCTAAAACTGGAGAAATCAACAAAATCTTCTTGGCAATTTAACACCTCGTCAGGCACCTTAGAAGACAGCCCTGGGGTCCTTTAATGATCTTATTAAGAGAAGTGAAGAGTGGAACAGGCTCTTCCACTTCCACTCTTCGGATAGTTTCTCAAGCCTTTTTTCCCCGTTCTAAAGGCCTGGTGAGGGTCTACGTGCACTACAACGTGCTGGCCAGGGTGTACGTTTTCCACGCCTTTTAATTAGGGAAATAACCAACACGGCTCTCTGCCGGATGCCACAGTAACCCCACACATCACCACTGATCGCCCCTTCTCCCTACAAGGAGGCATGCGTGTGTGTGTTTATCATCCTCTGCCCCTTGGAGGCGACAGGGTGGGGGGGGGGGCACACGAGTCAAGTGTGACCGCAGGGGAAGGCCGGAGAGGACTGTGAAGTAGGCCTGTGTTGTGGATCTCTGGGGGAGAGGGTCGTTGAGAGGGCTAGTGGAGCGGTGCGAAGCGCAGGGTCGTAAAACTCCCTTGGAGACAGAGTGCTTCGGCTCCCTGACATTTCATTATTTCCACTACATATGCAGACCGGGAAGCTCACTTGCAGGCCCGTCATGTTGGAGTAAGAGGGGTTTGGTTTTTTACGGGCTTTTTCCTTACCATTGAAGTTGCCTAATGTTATCCCGAATACTGGCTCCCGACGAGAAATGGAACCGAGAAGCCTCTTATTAATGTGTTCTGAATTCATCTCTCCACGCAGTGTGTGTGTGTGTTTCGGTGAGCCTATCTTCCACTGGGTGTGTAAGGCGCCTGACTAGTTTCCCTTTCTGTTCCGTCCTGCAGAGGGAGGTGAGAACGAGACCGGCGTGATGGACAGTCTGATGGAGGCCCTGCAGTCCGGAGCGGCCTTCCGCGACCGGCGAAAACGAACCCCGCGCAACGGTAAGGTCGACCTCACACCAATCGTCCTTGTTCGGTGGGGCCGCCCCGGCCGTACCAGTTCCAACACTACCTCCCGTTGGGCCGGAATGGGCCCAACCTTTGTGTTTAGCGCCATCAAGGAGTGACAGACAACCCAGAGGAGACACATCTGTCAGCGGGTAGCCGTTTCCCCGCCCCCCTTTGAACACCTGTTCCGTCCAATTGGTCACAAAAGCACATTGTCATTCACAAGGCTGCGTTTCCAATAGAAATGAGATTCATACGGGGGCGGTCTGAGGGTGGGGCTACGGGCCACAGGCTTCAGCGGTTAAGGTGATAAACCATAATGCTAATGTTTAACATATTCCTTCCTGCCGTGCCCAGGGGATGCCGACTTGCCACCCGGTATATGCGCCAGGCCGCATTGATATGCAGGTTGAGACGCTGAAGGAGACACAGGTGCAGCTCCGTCTTCACAGAGGATGAGTTTGTACTGTGATGTTCCTGATGCTAATTGCTAGTCTCTGATCTGCTCATTAGGTCAGCGTAGCTTTATTATGAACAGAGGGAATAGGCAAAATGCCTCATAACAGTTTGACCCTTCTGATCTATTTTCCATAGATCCAACTTGTAGTGTATTAGAGGCTGAGGTCGGCTGGTTTCAGTTAAGATATGGCAGCTGGCAAGACACAGAATTCACTAGTGACCTCTTCTTTTACTGCTAGTGTTTTATTCACCGAATACCTCATACGGTATCAACAGGCTGCAGAAATCTCAATGCCTTTGGGGGTATTGAGTCAGGAGTTATTTATGGGTGGGGCCTTTAGTAAAAAAGCCTATATGTCAGACAGGAAGTTGACAAATGTCTTGGAGCACTGGTTCAGTCTTCTAGCAACAACGCCTACAACAAACATAGCAGCATACCACCGTGACAGAAAGCGTTGCCCTAAATTAACTGTCACTATGTGAAATGTCAGTGATGTGTGGCCGGTCTCCCCACCATCTCATCTTGGCCGATCCTGTCTACCAGGTCCCGTGTCAAGGTTTGTCCGGTAAGACCTGGCTAATGAAAGACGGTGTCAAAACTCCCAGCACCCGCTCCTGAGTCACGCTCTTCCAAACAGACCACATGGAGAAAACACACACAACCGCACACGCGCTTCTGCAGACAATGTCTACAATATCTCTCCTACGTTGACCTGGGCGTCCATCGAGTTGGATATGGTTGAGGGTACAATTCCACAGTGCATCCAAAAGGTTTCTGAGAGTATGTAATTTCCAACTTGATTTTCCATTTAGTAAAATATATTACGTCCGTTTGCGGATGGATTATAATCGTCACGATGATTTACATTTCCTGTGATGTCAGGGATACCGTTCCTGGTCGCAAACAGATTCAAATTATGATCCTACATTTGTATGGAGAGATACATGACGTCATGACGTCATGACGATATCATGTGTTTTCAAACCCACTCTCTTTTTTTCTGACGGGCCGTGTTTGTGTGTGTGATACTGTTTGCACCATACTCCACAGTGTGTTCAGGGTGGATAATGGATGCCAAACTCCTGAAATGACTCATACTGTACATTACATCTCTCTCTCCTTTCCCTCTCAAACTCCCTTCACTTTTCTTCTTTTTGCCTCGTCAACGTCGCAGGTGATCAAAGTCCATCCAGTCCTTCGTCTCGGTGGCCGGGTGCTAACCATGGTAACGCAACCCGAAGCTGTGTCTGTGATTGAACTGCCGCTATGCTGCTTTGTATCACGCCCCGCCTCCCTCCTTGGCTGTGTAGAACGGAAAACAGAGCTGGTGTACTCCCTTTAAGACTCCTACACTGAGCTGGTGTACTCCCTTTAAGACTCCTACACTGAGCTGGTGTACTCCCTTTAAGACTCCTACACTGAGCTGGTGTACTCCCTTTAAGACTCCTACACTGAGCTGGTGTACTCCCTTTAAGACTCCTACACTGAGCTGGTGTACTCCCTTTAAGACTCCTACACTG
>JACXGK010002084.1:24220-36837 GCA_016801125.1 Novumbra hubbsi | reverse complement strand
AACTCTAGACATTTGATTACATAGGATCGTTTTAAAGGGGGGGTTAATGTTATTAAGGGGGGACCAACACGGCAACTTTGACTGTTAATAAGACATGTAAATGCATCCTAATGCAGAACCCTCAATGGCCTTAACTGTCTAAACACAGTACATGGTTCTTTCGGTATCTTGTTTCAATCTGAGGAGTAGGTAGCACACCCTCAATCCGGAAAAAGGTTTGTGGTTACAGGCTGATCGATTCTAATGATTAGATTAGGTTACAGAGGGATTATCTTGTGAATTAACATGTCCTGCCAAACCCAGTGTGCCTCCTAAAGAGTTGGATTGACTTTTGTGTACACGACTGGCTTTAGTAGTCCTCCGGAGCCTGGCTGTTCCGCAAGCCCAGTTACTCAAGCTCAGTCCGGTTTCTGTGAAGTAGACCAGCTCTTGGCTCGTAAATCTTGTCCCTGACTCCTGTAGGCATGCGCTGATGAATCATGACCTCACATCCTGTCGCGTGGCCCTCTTGAGATGCGCTGCCTGCCATTCCTTCGTTGCTTGTCGCCACGCACTGATTTATTTTCCGTTGCGTTCCTGCCCTGGCTTTCCTTCCTCTCCCAGCTAAGGCATTCATTCGTCTGGTAAATGCCAACCCTTGCACAAAGCGTAAACAACCCCAAAATACTCCCCTTGAATGGATTCTTTCCTTGAAGCGACTGTCTGTGTCGGAATGTTAAGAGTCCTTTTTTTGCCCTCACACCACTTCTCCCTGTCTCATCCGCTGGGTCTTTGTGGAGTGCATGTTGCAATATTGACTGTCTGTCTTTGCCTTTTTCCTCTCTCAGACTTTCCCCTCAGAGTGAGTGTGTGTGCGTGTGTGTGTGTGAGTGAGTGAGTTTCTCTCTCTCTGAGTTTCTCTGTGAATCTCTATCTCAGTTTTGCTCCCTGTGAATTGGTCTCTCAGGTGATCCTTACTAAGCATTGTTCCTACATTTGTAAAGGCAAATAGGCTATTTCCTAACAGGAAATAATGTGTTATTACTGATATGGTATTGTGGTGACAAGATTATGATCTGGGTGTGCTTATTATCTGTAGTACATGGGGTATTTGTAAAGTTTCCAATTGTCCAGCTAAAAATATAGTGGATAACCTACACCAGTTCTGAGAAAATAACCTTGGGATAGAGGTTTGTTTCTCTGGGGAACAATTGTAGATTTCCAGGGGGAGTTTAATGTTCATGAATGACTCTCCTCCCTAACATGAGTTAACAGCTTGAATCAGTGGTCCTATGAACACATTGACCCTAAAAGTCCTGTTACCATCGCTCTACAAACGCTTTGGAGCAGGAGGAACAACTTCTTCAAGGTCTTTGGGAAAATACATTGCCCTAAGGACAATCAAGGACAATAATATATACTGTACTGTAATGGCCGCCAATGGTGCTTTCCACCAAGTATTAACTCTAGCGCGTGGACTTCAAAATCATGTCATTGTTGTTTTTCTGTTGACAAATATTGAATAATTTCACTTTCACTTTGGATCACAATCCAGAATGATGTAAACCTTTTTTAGAACCTACTTTGGGGGAAGCCTGTGCACAGATTTTCATTTAGGTTTTATTTAACAAATCATTAAATAATGATTTGTTAATTATCGTGTGATCTCACTGCTCTAGTATATAAGATTTTATTTCAGTATTAAATTTAAATTAATAAACTTCTTATAATGGCACTGTAATGGATATTATCGATTAGTCATGAATCCAGCAGTTATAACATGTTTGTGGATTTATTCCACCACTTCCTCCAGTATGTACTGTATGTAGCATATGTTTAAAGCCCGGTCTACTGCTGTTTCAAGTACTTGTCGTGCTACCTTTTATGGGTTCTTTTAATTTGTGTATCTCTCTTTCTCTCTGCGCGTTATGGTTTACAACCCACAAATACCGAACTTCTGTTACCCCACTGACAACCCTTTGGTCCTGTTCTGTTACTTCACTGACGATCCTATGGTCATGTTCTGTTACCCCACTGACGACCCTATGGTCCTGTTCTTTTACCCCACTGACAACCCTATGGTCCCGTTCCTTTACCCACCGACAACCCTATGGTCCCATTGTGTTACACCACTGACAACCATATGGTCCCGTTCTGTTACCCCACTGACAATTTGATGGTCCCATTTTTGTACCCCATAGACAACCCGATGGTCCCATTGTTGAAGCTTCTCTGCTTCTCCAGGGATGGCTGAGTCCTCTCCCTACTTTTTACAAAGACCCTGGAAATGTTCAGATGCTTTCTTCTTGCAGGTGCAGGTTCCCCGGGCAGCCAGTGTGACAACAAGCGTGTATGAAGTGTACCGCCTTTAGTTTCCAACAAGTACAGCATGTCAGAGACTCCTGTTGACATGCGCAGGCTGCAACGAATGTGCGGCGTACAGGTTATGGGGTAAACTCCGATTGCTGGATGGGATATTTTTATTCGATTTGTGTCAACTAGTGAGGGGTTCGAGCACTGATATTTAGGCACTCCTTGAAAAGAAATCTGAGAACCAAATGGCACCCTGTTTCTTTTCTAGTGCACTACTTTAGACCACGTCTCCGTTGACCTTGTAAGACAAGATGTTGGGAGTAGGGTTCAATTTGGGACCTCGTGCCGAACTTTGCCATCTGTGAAAATAAACAATTAAACTCCCCTGCCACTGACAGATGATTTGCTGATAAAAGGAGCCTTCTCCCAAATCACTGATAAGCTGTCTTTTGGAGGAGGTTGTTTCTATTTGGGGGTGAAGGCAAGAAAATTGCAGACATTTGAGTGTCAGCTTTTAGAGAGTGATTGTGTTATTTCTAGGTCAGTACGAGGGCGTTAATGTCTGCCTGTGTCTTTCCCATTCTCACTGTTTTATTTCCCTATTCATGTCTTGACAGCACAAAACCACAACAAAAAATCCCTCTGGAGGCACTTGTGATCATTTCCAGAAGTCCACAAAATATACTCCTCCCGCATAGTACATTTTACGCCTGTAATCCTGCGATTTCCGAGCGCGATTAACCTTTCGTCATCCTACGAAATGACATTCACATAGAAGTGCGTCTCTCAGTTGCCAAGAAGCTTGGTGGCTTACATTGGAGGAGTTTATTCCAAAGCAGTTTCGTCTTTCTCCATTGTTAAGATCAAACTGTAATCCCTCTCACTTATTCATGAGTCTGTAGGCACTGTAGGCACATTGTGAACAGGCTGGCGTGGCGATGAGTCTCCAATCCCCATGTAAAGCCAATTTGCTGACCATTTTGAACATTGCCTCTTCAATTGTGTGGACGGTTACCAAGCCAAGTGAGGTCCTCATGATTGTGCATTTCGGTCAACTTTAATTGACATAAATGGATCGACATATCTTTGAAAAGGACATGGTATGGTATGCGGACAGAGCACAGATTGTATTTTAAGGGCATTATTTGCGGGTCAGCTTTGGGCAGTGACTGACTACCAGGTCCTATTTGTTGTCCTTCAAATTAATTACATTCTAAAATGGCCATTTGCCTTAAAGTGGTGTTGCAGGCCAATACATCACATTGGTTTTTACTGCGCTAAACGCGTTGGTACGCATATGTTGTGGGTCTCCCTGGTATATTGGTTATATACCACACCTATATATATTCTAGAATTGTCTGAAACATTGCTGGAGGGATGCAACACCAGTCTTCATTTTGTGAATTTTGCGTAACGGTTCTATAGGGTTCAGTTTTGGTGACTAAGACAGGCATGGTACAGTGGGGCAAAAACGTATTTAGTCAGCCACCAATTGTGCAAGTTCTCCCACTGAAAAAGATGAGAGAGGCCTGTAATTTCCATCACAGGTACACTTCAACTATGACAGACAAAATTCAGAAAAGAAATCCAGAAAATCACATTGTAGGATTTTTAATGAATTTATTTGCAAATTATGGTGGAAAATAAGTATTTGGTCACCTACAAACAAGCAAGATTTCTGGCTCTTACACACGTGTAACATCTCCTTTAAGAGGCTCCTCTGTCCTCCACTCGTTACCTGTATTAATGGCACTTGTTTGATCAGTGTAAAAGACACCTGTCCACAACCTCAAACAGTCACACTCCAAACTCCACTATGGCCAAGACCAATGAGCTGTCAAAGGACACCAGAAACAACATTGTAGACCTGCGCCAGGCTGGGAAGACTGAATCTGCAATAGGTAAGCAGCTTGGTGTGAAGAAATCAACTGTGGGAGCAATTATTAGGAAATGGAAGACATACAAGACCACTGATAATCTCCCTCGATCTGGGGCTCCACGCAAGATCTCACCCTGTGGGGTCAAAATGATCACAAGAACGGTAAGCAAAAATCCCAGAACCACACGGGGGGACCTAGTGAATGACCTACAGAGAGCTGGGACCAAAGTAACAAAGCCTACCATCAGTAACACACTACGCCCCCAGGGACTCAAATCCTGCAGTGCCAGACGTGTCCCCCTGCTGAAGCCAGTACATGTCCAGGCCCGTATAAAAGTTAGCTAGAAAGCATTTGGATGATCCAGCAGAAGATTGGGAGAATGTCATATGGTCAGATGAAACCAAAATAGAACTTTTTGGTAAAAACTCAACTCGTCGTGTTTGGAGGACAAAGAATGCTGAATTGCATCCAAAGAACACCATACCTACTGTGAAGCGTGGGGGTGGAAACATCATGCTTTTGGGCTGTTTTTCTGCAAAGGGACCAGGACGACTGATCCGTGTAAAGGACAGAGTGAATGGGGCCATGTATCGTGAGATTTTGAGTGAAGCTAGGGCATTGAAAATGAAACAAGGCTGGGTCTTGATGACAATGATCCCAAACATATCGCCCGGGCAACGAAGGAGTGGCTTTGTAAAAAGCATTTCAGGGTCCTGTAGTGGCCTAGCCAGTCTCCAGATCTCAACCCCATAGAAAATCTTTGTAGGGAGTTGAAAGTCCGTGTTGCCCAGCAACAGACCCAAAACATCACTGCTCTAGAGGAGATCTGCATGGAGGAATGGGCCAAAATACCAGCAACAGTGTGTGACAACCTTGTGAAGACTTACAGAAAGCGTTTGACCTCTGTCATTGCCAACAAAGGGTATACAACAAAGTATTGAGAAACTTTTATTTATTGATCAAATACTTATTTTCCACCATAATTTGCAATTCAATTCATTAAA
The DNA here is from genome assembly GCA_016801125.1 of Novumbra hubbsi. Lineage (NCBI taxonomy): Eukaryota > Metazoa > Chordata > Actinopteri > Esociformes > Umbridae > Novumbra > Novumbra hubbsi. The sequence goes on along the minus strand of JACXGK010002084.1, from coordinate 31,661 downwards.
AATCCTACAATGTGATTTTCTGGATTTTTTTCCCTCATTTTGTCTGTCATAGTTGAAGTGTACCTGTGATGAAAATGACAAGCCTCTCTCATCTTTTTCAGTGGGACAACTTGCACAATTGGTGGCTGACTAAATACTTTTCTGCCCCACTGTATGTTGCCACACATAGCCCCACAATCAATCACCAAGATCTTTTCCAGCGACACTAGTCAGGAAAATTGGCAACTGGGCCTGACCAACATGCTTTTATTTTCAGTATAATAGCATGCCAATTCCAATCCCAAAAGCTGTCAATATAACAAACTGCAAGATTGACATCATTGACATGATTTTTGCACCGTTATTTAAAAACAAAATTCTACTTTGTGAATAGATTACCACAACCCTGTAATAAAATACAACAACACAAATCCTGTGGTCCAAACGAATATGGACAAATAACAGTTTTGCCAGCACAAGCACCTCACCTCCTTTCTCCCCCAATCTGGTGAGTTGATACCCGGGGTATAACCCCAGAGATTGGTCGGTAAGAGAGAGGCATTGATTTTTTTGGTCTGTGATGAAAGCCACAGACTCTATAGCTGTTTCATACAAGGCATCTCCCAAAAGGCACATCAATCAGATTTCAAAAGAGGATGGGAGCCAATCGTTTTTTATTTACTGCCCGTTTTCAAAGTCATTAGGATCTCCCTTGCTCCACAACACCCTAGCCACAGCCTCTATAGGTTCACCTTCACCTTTTCATCCTTGAAAAGCAGACCCGTGTTTCGTCCGTTACATGCACTCTTGCGTGGGTCTGGTTGGCTTGTGTATTTGTCTAGGTGGATTTCATCAATTCAAAGTGTGTGAGTGCATAGAAATGTTTGCGTTTCCAAGGGCCTCTTTCGCAATGGCTGGACAGAGATCATCTTTCCTCCGGAAGATGCAGAAATATGACACTGGTCACATTTCTGGGATTTCAGGGCCTCTCTAATTTTCACCGGTCTTTCCTTTACTTCACCCAAGCATGACGGGAGAGCTGGCCACCTGTAGGTGTAATAAAGAGTAAATGATCTATTTTCAGTCATGAAACGTAAAAATGGAGAGAGGATGAATATGCACAGATATTAACTAAAGATAAGGAGAGATCTCTTAGTAAATGATCTTTCAATACAAAAGGTATTAGCTTGTCCTTATAACAGTAGCTCTTCACATTTCCCTGCCAGCCCTGACTTTGCTGATAGCTACTTTGTTAAAAATATAGGCCACTTAATTTCACTGGGATCCACAGATGTGTCACCTAGCCACCTTCAGCTTAATGCAGTAAGCCATTCTGAAAAAAGTTTGAATGGAGATGTCTGTGTTCTATTAAGCCAGGGAGCTGTTGATCTGGGGAGAATTATGCTGTTTGTTACTTAAATTAATCAATGCTATTATATCACACAGACGTGATAGTGATCGCAATTCCCTCTGCAGCTAATTTCCCCTCTCGTGTTCCCGTGTACACCATCTCGCCATCTCTATCTCCCGGTCTGTCATTGTTTCCCACTCGCTGGCTTGCACCCTCTATGCGTCCACGCAAACGTGCACACGCGCAGACTATCAGATAGGGGCTGTTGCAATATAGCATCCCCTTCATTGGCAGACTAAAGCTCCTTGCCTCCCGAACCGCTAGCCCTCCACTTCAGGGTGTTGATAGATGTTATTCATTCGCGGGCGGCTCCTGGGGCCACTCCTAAAGGAAGTGGAGCTAACATGATTTGCTCGGGGCCGAGGGGACCCCGAGGGTAGTACACTTGGCTATGGACCGGGGGGCTGGCTTAGTAGATCCAAGATACCAGCGGAGAGGAAGATAGGCTCTGCGGAGAGGTCCGCTTGAGACCTATCACCTGCTCGCCATAGATAGGGGTATTTATCAACAGCCAAAAGGAAAATGGCTAGAGAGAGGAGAGGCTAAAGGATCAGGGTCTTGACGTGCCATCCAGGCATTTTGATTTTCAAGGATGGATGTACCAGAGGTGGCGGACAAACAAACCTAATTCACTCAGGCTGTTTGTTGTTGCTCTGAGTTCTTGTCTACTTAAGGGGGTGGCCCTCACATAGACATGAACATGAACGCTGTCTGGTCTACTTAGTTCCTCAACTTCCATTGAAACCAATGACAAATTAGGAATGGGATATCTGCCTCCGAATTCCGTGAATGCGCTTTTATTGTCCCTCTCTATTCTTCTCATGGACCCCATGGACCTCTAGTCCAGAAACAGCCATTTGTCAAGTCTATTGAAAAACCATGGAAATATAGATGGGGGATTTTATGTACCGTTTGAGTACCACCGGCCCATAACTGTTACGTTCCGCCAGTCGGCCTGAAGAGAATCGTTAAAATAAGACGAGTGTGACATGGGATCCATTTTTCAAGGATAAATAAAAAATCTCAATAAAAGGTAGGACATTGTAAAGGGCATCTGGGTCATCTTCAACTGGCCCTTGGAAACGACAAGCCCTCCATTATTTGATTATGGAACAAGTAGCTTTAGACCCCCAGAGTGAAGTCTTGACTGGGTGCCCTCCTATCCTCTCACCACTCCTGTTTGACACAGACCACTCTTTCCTACCGTTTCATACATTCCCATTTAGAGGTAATTCAGTAATCCTGCAAGCTAATAGGCTCCCTAATGGCTTTTATGAAATTGGACATCAAAGTTTTTGGTCTAAATTGTGCCTTTCTCCTCAGGAATTTGGTCTTGTTGACGTACTACGTGTTGATGCGATAAAACCGTATTTCTGCCTTTTCCCCCAAATGCTCCTAATAGTTCACGGGTTCTGAAGTATGTGGGCTGATTTTAGAAAGGTCATCTGGAGTGTAAATTGACAATACCGGATCAATTTGGGAGGGCAAATATTCTTTTGAGGCTCTATAATTGAAGGTTTTATCGTTTTTCTTTTTTTTTTTTACCCCAGCACGAAAGGATTGATTTCAGTCGTTGCCTGATGAATTCCTAATAGATCTATAACTCTCGGCTTCTAAAAGCGAAGGGGAGAATCACTTTAGGGGAGAAAAAAACAGACGACGGAGAAGCGTATGAACCAACCACACCGTCCTCGGGGCTGAGAAATAGGCCTCATAATATTCCAATGGAATCTTCACCGATATCACACTTAGCCTTTTGAAGGATGGAAAGTTCACTCGGACGAATTAGACCTTATTCAACGCCTATTAAAGCAGAGAGAGAGAGAGTAAAGGGTCCAATAATGATCATCTGTAGAATAAATAAAAGCTCTCTGCAATGGGATGTAGTTACGTTCGGTGACAATGAGAGACAATGGAAGCCCTTTTAATGCTATTTCCCCCTGTAATTTCATTTCCAAATGGCGGGTTGGCCATTACCCCGAGACAAATAATGCCTGGGTGGTGTTTGCATTGTGGAGTCGGCCAGTATCCACGATCTGTCAGGCGCCGAAGCGCAAATTAATATTTTAGTTTCCCATTTGGCGGCTGGACGGCGTGTAATAAAGAAGTATAGGAAGGTGTGGGAAGGTTGGCAGCCGAGGCTGAGTGATAGGACTAATTCCTAGAGGAAGGAGAAACCCTTGTCCTACACCGATGCTATACTGTGGAGTCTCAATCGTCAGCATCGTCCATTCATTATTTAGGATTTTATTAGGGTCAACATTAGCTGCCAAAAGCAGCAGCTGCTCTTCTTGGGGTGCACACAAAACCAGTAAACAGAACAGAATACAGACTAGAAATAGACATACAGTTGAGTACAATGCATTTGCATAATGTGTTCAATCCTGGTAAAACAAGCTTTACCGTGAAACTATTGTAGTTGTTTAGAAACAGCGGCTTTACAGAAATGTCTCAGGTTTGCAATGTTTTGCTAAATGTGTCTTGATCAGCAGATTTGTGCGATTAGCACTTTGCTTGTGCGAACCCGCTAATTGGCAGAAGTCACACTTCTCAAAGGCGTTATGACAAAACACTTTCTTCAGTTTCTTGTGTCCACAGGTCAGGGGAGGTAGAACTAAACCCAAACTAGTATGCGTGTATTCATATTCTCTGAACAGCTTTGTGCAAAATCCGTGCAGAGATCCCATAGCAACAAATCTGATAATGACTAAGTATACAAAACATTTTATGTTTTAGCTACTCGTGACATTTCTTCGTTTTTAACAACTCTTTTCAGCCTTTCTTCACTGCTTACGAATTGTTACCATCCTTTCATCCAGTATGTGCCCATTGTTGTTCTTGGATTGGTGCTCCGTAATTTGGCCGTTAATTATGTGTAATGTGTAATTAACCAAGCCTCAGAAAGGCTGTACTCAGAAAGGTATAATGTGAAACCTGCACACGCTCGTCATGTCTACTCCCTGTTGTGAGTTAACCCTTGGCAATCTGGACAGTTTGTTAGCATAGGAGAGGTTCATACTTGTCAGCCTGTCCCAGGGTCTGTCTGTGTGCACTATAAACAACTATGATTGCATGGCCCTAAGGGTTAGCGAGATGCCGTAAAACAGGTCTGGGACTATTATGAATGGCTAGCATCAGGAATTCAGTTTGAATGTTAGAGTTAAGCAATGAGGCCACAGTGTGGTGTGGAATGACCAATAAACTGAGGCTAAAGGCTGTTCTTAGGCATGACGCAATGCAGGTCCATATATATATAGCCCATAGCTGGGGCATATTAGCCATAAATCACAAACCTCCATGGTGTCTTATTGCTAAACCCAACGAAATTAGAACAGTAAAAAGTAATTATTTGTCATACCTTTGGTATACAGTCCCATATAATATGGCTGTTTGCAAGTCATAATTCAGGTAATAAGGTTCAACTACATGGACAGACATTTTGGATTGTAATAGTCTTTCTTGGTGGTAGATACAGGTAGCACCAGATTCAACGAAGTAGTAGAGCTCCCCCCCTGGCCACTTTATGTCATTTTATTTGCCTGGTACACATCAGGAATAGCAAAAGATGTTGCAGCCATTTAAAACTCGTCATATTTACAAGCAGAAGTGAATTGTGGGTAGGGTGACGGGCGGACATTAGCAGTAGTCACAAGATGTAACCTTTAACTGCCCATTATTTTGTCTTTAATAGACCTTTAATAGAGTGCAATGAAACATATCCGGTCTGTATTTCAAGGTCACAGTGAAACAGTGCACAGGCCTGTTCTGGAGCTCACCCTTTGCACTCAGACATGTCAAACAACAGGGTTTCAAAAGGCCTGACAACAGCATGAGGGCAGATACGGCCGTGTCACTGCCCGCGGTAGCACTTCTGATTGGCGACTGAGCGGATTGGGCTCATAGAGACACAGGGATGGAGTGGAGGAGCGAGAGGGATGGGAACAGCACTGGGGAAAAGGAAACGGAAGGAGTTAATGCAGGCTTAGGGTGCAAGACTGAGATGGAGAGAGTAGGGGCATCATTGGGGGGAGGGGGGTGAAGGATATAGACAGACGGATGAAAAACTGAGTTAAACAGAGCGAGAGAGATGGGGGGAGTAAAAGGATGTTGAGAGCGAAGGCTTCTGTAAAGAGGAGAGCCCTTTACGTGGGTCCGTTCGGTAGAGAGCCTCACACACACGCTCTCTCCCATTCTCTCTCTCTTTCTCTCCCTCTCTCTCTCCTTTTCTGTCTCTCTGCCTCTCTCCCTGTTTCTCTCTCTCTGTCCCTCTGAGGGAATTGTGTGTGCAACCAGCAAGTCTTCTCCCACCCAGGCACTCCCCCTCTAGTCAAGCGTGATTGTGCCTGACATCGCTCCATCACTAATGCTGACGGATGCCCATTTGCGAGTCCTCGTGCATTTATTTATTTATCTGTTTATTTGCGTCAGGTTTATTTATTGATGGGCCTCGAGGATCTGACGGCAACTTTTCCATTTGTGCGAAAAATGCACGACAGAGAGAGAGAGAGAGATAGAAAGGGCCTCAGAGTGTGCCACATTTACAGTCCAATGAACGGCCCCCTTTTGTCGGGAGAGTGAGACCAGGTTCACTTTTTCATTTAGATTCCAGCAGTCCAAATGGCTCTCCCTCCATCCTGGTAATGGAAAGCTGATATGGTCCATTCTGTTACTTAGCACTAATCCCACTGGTTTAGTGGCTCCTCTCTCTCCCTGTCTCCCTCCTTATCTTTCTGTCTTTCTGTTTCTCCCTTCTTATCTTTCTTTTTCTCTCTGTTTCTCCTTCCTTATCTATCTTTCTCTCTCTGTCTCTCTTCCTTTCTGTCTTTCTCTTTCTTCAATTTTTTCCCTCTCTGCTTTCATTCCGCTCTTCTGACATATCCGGAGGGATTGTCTGTGACCTTTACCAGTCCTGGATAATTTTATAGGTATTTTTTGTTGATACACATGAAGTTCAGGCAGGATGTCATAAAGCTCTAGGTATTGTATTGTGGTCTTTTGTTGAAGAAAGAAAAAAATCTGATTTCGAATTTAATGATTCATGGTAGCGGTCAAACTGCCTTTGCTATCATGTGTGACTACGTTTTACCATGATCCCCTTTTTTTGCTGTGGTTCTGGATGATGGCGCAATTTGTGAGCAACTCGTCTAACCCCAAATGACTGTTTAGGCTTCCAAAGACATATTTACGGTTCTAAGAGACTGGGGAACTGCATAGCTAATTACCCACGGGTGTACCATTTCAGGTTGTTAGCCTGGTAGTCTTCAAAGCCAATAGTCCTGTCCAAGGTGAAGCTAGCTACTCTGTGCTGGCTGTATGCTAAAGGCCTGTCCAAGGTGATGTCGATAGCTAGCTTGCTACTAGACACCTCCTAATGCATCCTATTGTAACAGTATTTCAGTATTAGGTTAGTACTGTATGTGTAAAAGACACAAAATGTATGGTTAAGGTTCCTTAGGGCTACTGTTAGGATTTGGGTTAGGTTACGGTTAATGTTAGGCTTCACAACACTCAGCTTAAGGTTAGGACGAAGGTTATAAAGACGGGAAAAACAGCTGTTCAAACAACACAATTCGTCCCCCGGAAAATGTGTGGCATTTGCTGGAATTCAACCCACAACCAGTTACAGAATTGCCAACCCACTCCCACTGACTAAAACTGCCTATCAAAAAGCCACTATATCTAACTATGAGCCCTAGCAGGCTTCCAAGCAGTTGCGAGTGGATAAGGACCAATAGCACTGGACGATAGTATACACTGATGTTGAGTGTAATCGCATAGCAGATATGTTCATTAGGAACGCAATCGCATTTCTCAAAATGGTGATGCATATGCAATTCCTGCGATAATGTTTTGCGATGTATTCTCTCACAGTATTTCTCCATGTCTCCCCATTTCAAGGGTAGGCGATGTATTCTCTCACAGTATTTCTCCATGTCTCCCCACCTCAAGGGTAGGCGATGTATTCTCTCACAGTATTTCTCCATGTCTCCCCACCTCAAGGGTAGGCGATGTATTCTCTCACAGTATTTCTCCATGTCTCCCCACCTCAAG
>JACXGK010002084.1:0-24120 GCA_016801125.1 Novumbra hubbsi | reverse complement strand
CCTCAAGGGTAGCCGATGTATTCTCTCATAGTATTTGGTATTCCCAATGCAAAAAAAATGGGTTTAGGAGTTTAAAAAAGAATCCCAGATTCTCCCTGCACTGATAAGGAAGACATGACACCAAGCACACTGAGGAAAGCAATTGGTATTCATGTATTCCATAAATTACAGTGCTTCTCCCCTTCTAACAGATGACTAATAACTCTGTATAAAAATAGACTGCATGCCATAACAACACAACATCTCTCCTTCCCATTTGTAGGAGATGGAGTGAAGAAATGTCTGAATGTTTGCGGGTTCAGCGATAATGGGCTAAGATAGGGTTGGACTGGGAGACAGACACTGAGGGAAATCTAGTCCATCTTTCTACATGTATTTTTCTAGGATTGTCAGTGGACATTGACCACACGGTGCCACTCACGCGGCTGCGTTCGTCCCACAGACAAAACGATGGGCAGGCAGCACGTGTGGTGGGGATAGGACACAACGGGGAGGCTAGTGGAGTATGCTAAGTGACCTCAGCGCCCTGAGGGGGAGAGCTCTAAGTAAAGGAGGAGGCTTGGCGACTCGCTGCATTACCTCAACTCGGGGAAAAGCTTCTCTTTTTTTGTTGCTCTGGCTCTCTCTCCCTCTCTGCAGACGAGTTCTTTTTCCATGGGGTCAAGTCACTGTTGCCCTGCGGCAAACTGTTGTTGTATGAATGAGGCTGTGGAGGGTCTTGGCACTTGAAGTCACTAGGAGTGTGTGTGTTTTTTCACGCTGGTGTGTGACAACCTATTCCTTGCGGTGCGTGTCCTATCCTAGGGATGACACCGGCACAAGCTGCGGGTGTGTGGGTTCTGGTTGGATAACGACACAAGCTGCGGGTGTGTGGGTTCTGGTCGTATAATGTCACAAGCTGCGGGTGTGTGGGTTCTGGTCGGATAATGACACAGGCTGCGGGTGTGACACACGCCAAATTGTAGAGTTGTAGATTTTACTGGAGTTCAATGAGGGCACTTTGGAGCAGGTTGGGCTGAGGGAATAGGCTCTTAATCAACATTCAGACACCAAGGCCTGTATTCAAGCTTCCTAGAGCACAGGTAGGATCAGTTCTTCCCTGTTCATTATCATTTATGGTTGCATACGTTTCCGATTAGTGCGAAAGCATGTTTAAAGAAGAACCATGTACATGTCACACATGCCCCTGCAGTGTGGTAAACCCTCGTCCGCTCAGTCGCCTCTCTCACTGGATCTTCTGTTTGCAGTGGTCGGTAAACGGGGCCGTGTGGCGCAATGGATTTCCTTTAGTTCACTGTAAACGTTTTATCACAGCCAATAAGGCTGACGGAGCCCTTTATCGTTTTATTGGATCTGCTGGTAACAGAATAGATGTCGTCTGCTCATGAAGAATGAATATATGACGGTGGAATCAGTGGAAGGAAGTTGGAGATGGAGTCCAGAGGGCGTCATTGACATGGAACGTGTCTATCTTTATCACACGCTACGTTTGGGTTGGTGCTGGGCAGACTGGGTGTACCACTGGAACAGCGAGTCGGTTTCAATGTGCCATAGTAAGGAAACACCACGAGGCCCTTCGGTTGACTTACCAAGATTCTCGTTCTTTCATCAGCGCTTTTTAATGTTCACAATTAAAGTCACTGCGACAATAACGAAGTATCTAGGCCTCTCTAAGGGTTGGTTGAAGGACCACCAGGTGAATGAAGTATCTAGGCCTCTTAGGATTGGTTGGAGGACCACCAGGGGCCCTCGCGTGGTGGAGTGCTGGAGGCCGACGGCGGCGCCACTTGGTCGACCGGTGTTATCCATTTACGGAGTATCCTCTCGCGGTGTGCCGTGTTCCTATTGGCCGGTAATGGGCCCAACACTTCCACTTATATGCTGCGTAAGCGGCCCTGTGCATTATTGGTCGTAACATAAGACGCTGTCATTACCAAGTAATCTGCTCCTCCTCGTGTCCATTACATTAATTACTAAACATTCCCGTATTCGGTTACAGCACTCTTTGGGGGGTTTTCTCTGGGCTGACCCCTTTAGGACTGGTCCTCAATCACTCTGTGGGTAAAGTGAAGCTGTAATTGGGGATAATTTACATTGACAAGACAAACATTTGCTGAGGTCTTACCTAAGGAAATATGTTATTTTATTCTGTTAATACAACTGGTTCGTTTTTGTGTCGCTATTCTTGTGGCCACCAATGGAAAAGGCTTTAAATGTAATAAATTGAAGCCAAGTGCCCCCACCACCCAAGCCATCACGCTGTTGTCAGTCATATCCCTCTCATGATAGGAAAGCAGGCCGTTACAATCATTGCTTTGACGGTCCGGACCGAACAAATCACTTCCAGGCATAAAAGGAGGCCTCAGAGATGGCAGCCTGAGAGAAGAGGTGGGAATGAATTAAAGCACTTTGCGTTCCTCTGGGGCATGTGGCCCAGATTTGTGCTTGAAAGGAAAATATAGGGAAGGCAGGGCGAGAAATTGCCTCTCTTCTTTTCTTTTGGAATAAATGTAGCCGTAAATGCAGCAATACACATCCAGTGTCCATCATGCCTAAAATTGCCTATTCAGTTGGGAGACAATGCGGGGGTTAGGTTAACTGGCAGGGGGAGAAAGGGGGACTTCAGTGGAAATAATCTGATTTTGAACGGCCCTCCGATCAATGGGAGTACCTCTGGTCTGGCCTTTGTCAGCGGAACAAAAGTTTAGCCCTTAGAAGGAAAGGCTTTGAATGTTCCGGAGGACCTTGTGAATGGGGCCTAGTTCATGTCCCAGAGCCCAGGGCCCACTCTGGCAAATGCAGGAGCCTGTCGAGCAGGCCTCAGCTCAGGATTAGCCCAGCTCCATTAAGCTGTTGCTGGGAGTGACAATGCTCCCTCTTCCTGCTATGCCTTCAGACCCAGGGCCAATCACGGGCTAGGTTCAGTGAACGCCTTAGGAGAAGGATTGGACAGAGAACCACGTCAGGGGAATGAAACTTGAATGTGTTCATTTCAGACATAGAACATTGTAGTTGGTCAACAATGATTAGCTTATCTTAAAACAAGAAAAGTTGTATATAGAAATACGACACTGTATTATTAACAGATGGTGTTCGTAACAATAAGGTATGGATGAAATGGACGAAAGCATCTGTTCAAAACATTAAATCATTAATTTGAAACATCAAATTTGACAACAAATGTTTGAGTGCAAAGAAAACTACTCCTTGCTGCTCACTTTTAGGGTTCATGATGATTGTGAGTTTTAGGGGTCATGATATATCACTTTTAGGGGTTATAATATTTGTCCCTTTTAGGGCTCATAATATTTGTCCCTTTTAGGGTCCAATGTGCCTATTATCCAACATTATTTCTAAACCGGCAATACCCGTATTGTTTTTGAGGGCAGATTGAATCTGTAACCAATATAAAGTGTTACTGAATTGTTTCCTTACAGGTTTCCTAATTGACATCACCTCTTCTTGCTGTAGCTCATAGGAGGTTACTGGTGTTTTGGGTAGAGAGATAGGAAATGTAACTCTATGAAAATGGTACACCTCTTTATTACAGCTGCTCGTTCCATAGTATCTAGCTGTCATCAATCCAAATCCCCCAAACAAAGCATCAGGATCTGGGAGCGCCCCCAAATCCAAGAAACTGATGGCATCTAGTCCAGTAACCCTTGTCTTCCCAGAGACCCTAATTGTTTCCCCGGTGAGGCGAGGCACGCCCCACTTTAGTTCCAGACCAGGTCCCAATGTCCTACCAAATCTTCCAGCCCAACTGCCAACTCTAACGCTCCTGTTTCCCAGACCGCAGCTAAGCCTCTTTTGTATTTTTTCTGTGCTTTGATTTTTTTTACGTGGTCGACAGTGCATTACGATTCTTTGGAAGTGCAGGTGCAAGCCTCTTTTCGTTCCGACTTTCTGGAGAGGGGGTAAATGGAATCAGTGGGCCAGATAAATGCAAAAACTCCATTTATTGAAGTCAGACGGATAACAAATATTACTTTTGTGGGCAGTGAGGTTTGGAGGAGGGGATGTTTTTCTGTGGAAACATTTTGGTGATTTGCGGAAATATAACTTCCCATCAAGGTTTATGAAGATTTACTTACAAAAAAGTACTGGACAAATGCACTGAATGAAATGAAAAGTTTTAGGCCGATTAAATTGCATTTAAAGCTTTGACAGAAGCCAGCATTAAAGTCTTATTTGGTTCAGTGATAAATGCCACTTCTTGGCTGTACATTTTACATGTTCCGATACAAGGTGAGGTTGGATCATTGTGATTTCCATTCTTTTAAATAATTTTGCTGATTTGTAGTTAAAACCACTTGTTTTAGGAACAGGGTGTAGGATTTTAGATAAATCCCTTTTCCAGAAACTGCACATTCCTCCCTGGTGCACAAACATATAGTCGTACATACAGAGAAATCTGTTCGAAGAGGTTTTGATTGGCTCACGACAAAGACTACACAAACGCATTTGCTACATTAGCAAAGCAGACTAGCTAATTAGGAACTAGCATTGTGGCCAGCAGTTGAGGTGGCACGCAAGCTTGCTCTCCTGCCTTGGAATGCTTGTTTTTTTTGGGTAACCGAGGCCCTGTTGTTCTCCCATCCCTCCATTCATAATTAACTTCCATTCTCCATAATTCAGTCTGTCTCTGCACCCTTTGGTGATACGACATTGTTTTGCGGCCGCCTGACAGACACCGCGAGGCTCCCGACACGCCTCGTCCCGCGCTCCTTCCTCATACTCGTTCCATCTCTGCAGCCGCATGCGGAAAGGGCCGCAAAGAAGATCAGTTACAGTCGGAGAAATAGTTCACCTCACCACTTGTTCACCTCACCACTCATTGACCCACCGATATGCAATACTGTGTCTAGCCTTGAATGACCAGGCCACACAGTTATTTAACCTCTGATGAGCACCAACATTGTAACCGTCTTACAGTACGTTTGTCCTAGTCCAATTTGACTTGGTCCGAATTAAGGGTGGAGCTACGGAACCTAGTCAAGAAAGCTCAGTTAAAGGGTTCGGCGAATCACTGTTAGGTCTCTTTCGTGAATCCACAAACTGACACTGGGGACAATCTGTAGCCGCGCCCTTGAGCGAGGCATGCAAATCGCTTGGGGTTAAAGCCTTTTCTAAATGACTTGAATGGAACGAATGGCGTCAGACAGGAGGGCTGTGGCTTTTCCGTTCACGCCATTGCTACATAACAGCCCTGGAGCTGTTCCTTGTCCATACATCATTGTCAATGCGGTTCACCTCTGCTATACTGAGCTTATTTAATGGCCAGAACCCCGGACTTGCCTGGACTCACTGCGCAAAGACCCTCGACCCTCAATCCCTCACTCTCTTCCAATTTGCCCTTTGGCAGTGGACTGGCAAGGCATGTGTGAGTGTGTGTGTGTGTTGGGGGGGGACATTAACCAGGCTGAAGATTCCATCCAACCTTCTCCTGGCTGTAAGGAGATTCTGTGACGGTGTGCTCCATCACTCCACCTCTGTGTGCAGTGGGGCATGCGGCAAGGCTGCTGTACACTTCTACCAAGGAGTTCCTTCCTTAACGGATTCTGCCTCTCTCTCTCTCCCTAACATACTCAAGAGCATCATTTTTGTTATTTTGAGTCAGCACTATCTCTTTTCAGCCATGATTGATCACAAATGTTACACAAGATGTTCTCGTCCCGACTTTGTTGCCAAGCCTTACTAATGGATAGATTTGGGTTTTGAACTGTGAAAACTGATGAAATATTTTTGTGAAAGTGAGGAAGGGCTTTTTTTTTTGTACCGTCCCAGTTTGTATTTCACCCATCTTGTGCCGGTCCGGAAGTATTATCCGCAGGATTATGTGCTCGGTGTAGTTATCTAAGCCTGCGTATTCAGCAATCCTAGCATACTGCATCCCACTGCAGGATAACCTCTGAAGCTAAGCCGTTCCTGGTCCGTCCCCGGATGGGAGACCAGACGTTGCAGAAAGTGGTATGGTGGGTCCAGTAGGAGGTGCTGTTTCTTTTCTATCCCAAGGGGCAATAGAGGGCACATTGACCATATATGGCCACGCTTTAGTATCTACTGACACCCTTGGCACTTATTTTAAGAGCGGTGTTGTTAAATCTGATGTCCTGGCTACATTTCCAATCTGGTCCCCATATAACTAATGACCATCTAATTATGCCCAGCTTCTTGTAGGCTCATTCATCCCTTCTTTCTTTGTGACAGAAACGTTCACTGTACTATAGGTACTAAATGTATGGAATCGATAACATAATACATTGCTCTGGATTAGTGACCAAAATAGTAAATGTAATGATTTTAGCTTCACTTTTAATCAGCCACAGTTTTTCCTATAGCCACATTACTCCATCGTAAAATGTGGTCATATCATACATATCCCTGACTGCTATTTGTCCCGGCAGTAGAAAAGTAGATAGCCCGATAGCAATCTTCCTTGAGGATAGAAAACGACCTCTCACTTCACGGTGCTGCCCATCGACACACTCCCCGGCTCCGGAGTGTTTTAATGTACCACCTTCCCTTTCTGGGTCAAGTCATTTGCATTGGGGGCAGAGAAGAGGTGTGTATTGGGAGGTCATAAAGCACTTCTGATTCAGATGCTAATGTGCTAGTTATCAGTGGTGGGGACCTGATGAATAACGGGATGAACAAAACACCAGCCCACCAGGAGGAAATGAAGGAGCGCCTCTTTTCTGCTTCACTGATTTCATTATAGACACTATTATTGGCTTAGAAAGGCAACATCTATTATCTGGAGTCAGAATATGACCATTTTTATTGGTTAGGGACGACTCCTTTATTAATGCTCAAGCTCATCAAACAACGCCATTGTCCCAGCTAGGGGAGCATCATCCACTTGGTAGAAAGGGGCCCTGTTATAGCCAATAGTCACTAACCGAATGGTTAGTCAAAGATAAACGTGGTCCTCTTTGTTTTTGTCTGAAGACAAGCTGCTGTGTATGGCTGGATACACCGTTGTCTTCCCTAGCAAACACTCTTGTGTTGCAGTTGAGCACACATTTCTGCCTCATGTAAACGAGTTGTCCGCAAGCCGGAGTACGCAAGTAGCCATACCTCTAGATTGTCCCCATGGCAACTACCATTTGTTATTACCCACATAGTTTTTTGGTTAAATTACATCACCTTTATCTATAGATATTGTTTGAAAGAAGGTTAAATATTTGAATGTTTCACATTTCTTTAAAAAGAAAACTAAATACTTCATGGGGTGTCCTAATTGCTTCACACCACTGTCTATAGAGAACACAGGTGAAGAGCAGGGGCTTGAGTGGTCCTGCCATGCCTTTGCCTCACCGAAGCCCCAACCCAATAACCTACACATGGTCAACCTCTTAGTGCTTAGATCTCCCAATCGGTTTTCCTCCCTCTGAATGTGTTTTGCCCTGCCCAAGGCTCCATGTGAAATTGTCGCCTGATTTCATACTATGACAGTGAATGAAAAAGTGGAACAGGTTCAATATAGAAACTGAGAAGGGAGGTGAGCTCCTGGTAGAGGTCAAAGGGGCTAGGGAACGAGTAAAGCAAGAGTGGATGCTGCAGGTAAGACTCCTTCACAATGTGGGGCCTAGAAACCTTTTGGGAGGATGTTTCTAATGCTAGTCATTTTATTCCCCACTGGATTCCTCAGGTCCTAATATTTTGGAAAAGGCAGCTGTTTTTACATGAAAGTTGTTTAACTCGTGTAACAACTCGTGATAGATGAAAACCCATGTTTTCATCTATCCATTTAATGCAGATCAGTTACTTGAGCTTTGAGAATTTTCTTCTTAACTTTAGTAATTTGTATTTATTAATGCATTATCAATAAAGCAAGACAGAGGAAAATTCACATAGTGAACATTTATAAAAGTAAACTGGAATATGCGACATAGTCCTCCCACTATTTAGCTGAAAGTGGAAGGGTGGTGAGCTTGATGATATTTCTCCTCCAGGGAATATTGAGGATCTACTGGTCACGACACGATTTAATGCTTGGCTGACATTTGACTGGCAGAAATATTCTTGCTTTCATGTTGGTTTTTCTACTTGCACTGTATCTGCAAGATGTTGGCTAGAGTACATGGACCCGAGTTGGCATATGTGCAATTTATTACAACTGTTTATTGCAACATGGCAATGGAACATGATTATATTTTTATTACGTGAAAACATAACTTGAACACCAAAAATATTTGTGGAAACATGACACTGTGGGTTAATTAGCATCTTGTATCTTCATGCCGATTTTCAAACGCTTGCGCCACATTCAGTCGTCAATTGAACACCACCCTAGCTTCTAAGGCAGACATTTATTTGTCCTAACAGCGTTCGAATGAATGACGTAACTGAGTTCGAAATGACTGATGAAGGGAGATATGAGGACATTCTGCTGGCTATGATAAACAGTGTTTAAGTAGCATGTCCTCAGCTCTTTCATGGCCAGATATCATCAGAAAATAAAATATTCTTCCTGTCTTGGTATAACCTCAACTTTAGGTTGTTTTTCAAATGTTGTCCACTTGCTCATACTTTCCCACTGAATGTGTATTCAAAGCACAGAGATGACTAACAAAGGTAAGCTTGGGTTGCATCTTCTCAATGCTTTGTCCCTCCAGCCTCCATTGTCCTAAATGACTACTTAGAAGACTAATAGGCTTGATTAAAAAAGCACCTGCAATTTAATCCTCAATTAGCCCCGTGCCGATGATTATCTCACAAGACACCATTGAATAAGCACGTTTTTGCATCAAGCAAAACCTTTGGATAACATTACCTCTTCTCACCGTTGAACATCGACACTCTGGGAAGTGAAGCGAATCGGTTCTGCTTTCGATGAAATGCGTCTTTCTTCGGGTACTTTGTAAAAGGTTTAAAGTGCCTCTTGGCAGCCAAGTCAACATCATGGATTATTTTTTCTTCCCCCAAAAATCTGACTTTGGTGAGATTATGTCTATTTCTATTCCGGGTGGGGTTGCTATGGTTGTGGATTTGCCAGGCCCTTCACCTCTGCAAGCTTAGCCCTAATCTGCATTTAACCGAGGCTGGAGCAAGACAGCAGCGATATTGCTTTTTCTTTTTTTTACATGCACCACGCAATCTATATTTAATAATTTGCTTTAATGTTTTTAGCATCCCATTAATGTGTCATTTGTTAGACGAGATTCTGTGTAAAAAAAAAAAGAAAACGTAGAGGATTCTGTGTAAAAAAAAAAAAAAACTAAAACGTAGAGGATTCACGAATAAGCCACTGAGCCAACCAGACATGATTTGCAAGTGAGACCCCCCAAGCATTTTGTCCTGTAGTGTCGTAGGTTGTAAGATACCAATGACGAGGCTTTCTGGGTATCCCGCTGTTCTAGTTCAAAGGACGTTTGGGACCATGTTGCCCCCCCCCAGTCAATTCTCCCCGCATTCCCCTGCTTCCAGGAGATTAGCCACATTCCTGGTGGCTTCAGCGGTTCTCCTCTGTTCTTCCTCGCTTCCACTGTCATTTCGTGTAACACACAGGGAACCTGGAGCCCCCACCCCCTCCCCCCACAAGTCCCATATGTAGGCCTTGTGATTGGATGAACAAGCTCTGCCATCCCATATGGTGCCTTGTCCTGCCGTATCTGATCATGGGCGGTGAACGGGGGAACTGAGGCGTCACAACAGGTTTGTTCTGCCGTGCTTGTCACGCGCCTGCCTGGCTCTGTCTGTTGCCAGCTTCCTGTCCAGCGAGCAACAAGCAGACACTGATGCTGTTCCGAAGACTCGTCGACCGCTGGAAGGGGAGAAAGCATTCAGGGCCAGGCTCGGAGCCTTCAGAACCTGCCTGGTGTACGGTTAAACGGCCCGGCGTGCTCCCCTGACTCTTCCCTTCCTCCGTGATCACCGCTATCATTTATAAAACTTTAAATATCAACTCAGTAGGGGTAATGGCTAATTTCTCTCAGCACATGGCTCTTCATTAAAAGTAGATTTTTCTGTCAGAGTGGATCCCTATCAAATTAGGCGCAGTCACTTGTTTCGTCTGTGGGTTTTTTTCTCTGACTTATTCAGTTAAGTTATTTAATCCGGAGTGCATTTCTATTTTTCATCAGGGCAGAGCTGGCCCTGTAGCGGTGACTTTCAGAATCCATAGCAAGGCTTTTTATCCAAATCACTCACGTTTTCTCTGCGTGTCTATTTTTATCTATCTCGCTCTATTCATCCATTCCCTGCCTATTATGATCATTCACACGTACATTACCTTTGTGCTACTCTCTTCATTACCTCCATCTCTCGAATTCTCACCAAACATTATCTCTTTGTATCTTTCTTCATGACCTCCCTCTCTCGATCTCTTACATGAACATTATCTCTGTGTTACTCTTGTCATAACCTCCCCCTTTTGATCTCTCGCATGTACATTATCTCTATGCAAATCTCTTCATTACCTTCCCCTTTTCGATCTCCCACACGTACATTATCTCTGTGCTTCTCTTTTCATTACCTCCCTCTCTTTCCTTTCTCGTGTGAATTCTCATGCAGCCGACGACACACACACGAGGTTCTCTACGCCTTGGAGGAAATGATTGATGGCGGGGGGGATAAAGTGCAAGAGAGCCCGGCTAGATTCATCAATTTAGGGCTGGAGTGCATGCGATGGTCAGAGACAGCCGGCCGCTCTGGAGGTACTTAGATGCTGGTTATGTCGTTCAATATCAGGGAAGGAAAGAAAAATCAATAAATATCCAACAGGTTGATTCGTGCACAACTTGTGGCGTGCCAGTTGCGATGACAGAGAAGGCGGGAAAAAAAGTCTGGCACCACTTTTTTTGTCTCGGTGTTCTATTCACCGGTGTCTACCAATAACAATGTTCTATTCACCGGTGTCTACCAATAACAATGTTCTATTCACCGGTGTCTACCAATAACAATGTTCTATTTACCCGTGTCTACCAATAACAATGTTCTATTTACCGGTGTCTACCATTAACAATGTTCTATTCACCGGTGTCTACCAATAACAATGTTCTATTCACCGGTGTCTACCAATAACAATGTTCTATTCACGGGTGTCTACCAATAACAATGTTCTTTTTACCGGTGTCTACCAATAACAAGGTTCCATTCACCGGTGTCTACCAATAACAAGAGAAAAGGGCTTTTCATGTTGGTCCTTTCTCCTCTTGCCCCCTCTCCACCCTTTCCCTTCTCACCTACTTCCATTTTTCTGGCTTTTATTTATGTTCCATTTTTCTCTTCAATATTACTTCTCTGAAAAGGAAAAAAAATCAATAGCTTCTTTTTCTCTTTTTCTCTGTCTCTCTTGCTGTGTCTGTGAGAGCTGCCAAAGAGAGTGAAGAGTTTTTTTTGTGTGTTCAGATCCTTGCCCGGCCTTGTTTTCATGTGAGTGTGTGTTCAAAAACTAATTATGGACCTTTGTCATGTCACGGATGGAGCTGGTGGGCCTCGGTGTGGCTGACAGTTGTTTGGGCTTGATCAACAGGGGTAGTAGCAGGTTGTTTAGCTAGCCAGTCTTGTTCTCCCAGCGTTATAAGCCTGGCTGTCATCAGTCATATGGTTTAACAAAACCCCTACTTGTACTGCTAGTAGCTACTGGAAGCACATAGTGATAGCCTTTATTCCTGTGCTAACTGCTGGTGCATTACCTGATGATCCTTAGCCATTACATAGGGAGCCAGATCTGTTCCTACTAATGACTTGCTGTAGCGCTAGCTGTGCTATCGGCACACCTAGCCTTCATTAGCCTATTATTATTGCACAGAGCTAAAAATGACATGTTCCAGCCTGTTTGTGTACTATACTAGCTGTCCTAGCTATCATAAGCATTTTATTATTACACAGAGGTAAAGATGACATGTTCAAACAGTAGCTGTTAGCAGACTATACTTGTTGCGCTAGCACTCGTAGCCTGGCCATCGTTAGCCGCATGGTGTTACGGTTTGGAGCCATGGGACTGGTGCCAATGACTTTGCTCTCTTTATCATGGGAGCCCAGCCAAGAGTTCCTTCAACTGGGCAGGTCATCCCCAGTTCCTGTCTTCTCCAACCCTCTTTCTCCTCCAAGGCCAGTGATGTGATGACTCTGTACTCACACACTCCCAGGATTCTTAGACACCCAGCATCAGCCAGAGAGAGGCTGCCTCTCTGATCTGCCTGGTTTTGATGAGGGCTGTGGTGTTTGCATGACAAATCAGGGGGAAGGGTTTTAAAAGACACATTTTGGTTTAACTCATTTTTATGCCCCCAGGCACACAACCAAATGTGAATGTTGTGCCACATTGATCATTTAATTAAAAATGATTAATGCGCCTGAAAAAAATTAAATAAATATTAGCATACTACTGCCGTCATATTATTTGTTGACATGAAACCAGACAGCAGAGAAAACACCATCCCACCCTGTTTCATTATCCGGACAGTTCAACAGTCCCCGCTTCCTTAATATCTCTCCTTTCTGACAGGATGAGCGTAGCTGTGATTTCCCCGCTCATAATTTGTTATGGCGTTGTGTGTGGGAGAGCGGCACGCCTGTCTCTCAGGAGCCAGATGATAACGTGGATATGGGAATTAGCCGGCGCTAAATCTGCAATAAAGCTATACACAGGGAGGGGGAGGTTGAAGTGGATGAGGATGGGGGCTCAACAACATGACATTTTCTTCAAATGACGAACAAGAAGGTTTCACTTTTCACAGAAGACCACCGGATGCTTACTGGAAATAGGTGCAATGATGATGTTCCTAGCGGCTTGTTGTGATGTCCTGCGACGTATTTCGATGCGACTGGTCCCCGGTGCTTGTTCTCCAGGTTCGAGTCAAGGACAGAGTCTTCGGAGTGTGTGTGTGTGTGTGTTCACGTTCAAGCTTGTGTCATATGAGGCCACTGAGGTGGAGCATGTTAACCAAAGGAGCAGCCGGTCCACCAGATGTTCTTGGTCCCCGCAGACTTGTCGCAGGAGGACCTTTAGTCTTCATCTTTCAACACACACACTCCCACACACACCACAGTGCAGGCCTAAGGCAGCACCATGGGTGCGTTATTAGTGGGCGTTATCTTATTAACAGGCTTAACTCTGGGAAAGCAAAATTATTGTTCATATCCTGGCACAAAACATGATAGATATCCTGTTCCTATATTACCCTGTTAAGTCTTCAACCCCCTACCAGGTTCTTCTCAGTTTTACTCTTTATTTAATGTGTTATTGGCCTGACTCTAATTCCCAGAATGCCTGTGGCTGGAATGCAGGTCTTGTTCCCCAGGTGGGTAGATGGTGGAAGATGCTCTCAGCCGCCAAACCCAAAATGTCATGGGAAAGGTCGCGACCGTCATCCGCCCCGATGGGCCAGATCCACGGCATTTGATTTATGAGGTGTAGACCGCGGTTCGTCTGAGCAGGGCCTGGGGAATCCGTTGGGGCCATCAGCACACAAAGGTCAACTTACTTCATTTCAATTAGGGGCTCAAAATTGGCGTGTTATCAGCTCGGTAGAGGCAGAGTACGGGACACTTCAAGGGTTTTCAAGTAAGGTAGGTAGCTAGCTATTCGAGGTGATAGCTCGTGTTAACGTGTGGCTAATTAGCGGCATCTAATAGTTAATGTGATCTGTAATTGGATATTGATTGCTAACGATTAAGCTAGGTGAACAGGGCTGTATGAAATCCTAATGGGGCCTTGGGTTTTTGTTCATGTGGAAAACACACTACTGTGGGCTGGCAGAAAAAAACATTGTGTATTACTTTCTGAAATGGATTGTGAACAAAAAAAAACTAGGCCTCCACTCCTTCCTTCCGCACCCTATCAATCAAATTGAATTGCGCCCCCAGTTCAAATCCATCAATTCACGTCGTGGCGCCGGACTTTTCATTTTGCACAGCCAGAAGAAACCAATGTGCTGATTAGCCAACAAGTTCTGGGGATGGCGACATTTAAAGAACAAACTATTTGACATTTTAACTATATGAGGGGAAGTTAAGCCCCCACTCCCCCCTCAGCCCAGCCCAGCCCACAGCCTGTATACACACCACTGGTGCTATGTACAAAGGGCTTCTGAAATGAGTCACAAATTGCTAGCAAATGATTTCCTGCTCTTGGAAATAATAGGGTCCCTGCACAGCTTTTGATTCCCGCTCTTTCTATGTCTCCCTTTTGTTTACCTCGCTGTCTGGCAGAGACTCTGTTGGAATCCCTATTGATAGCTGTCACACTGTTGCCGGGCAGCGGCGAAGGGGTGTGTTCTGTGTGCGACGTCGTGCGTGTTTTGGGTCTTTTGTGTGCTTCAGTGTTGGTCTACGATGCCTGTCTCTCTGCCTGCGAAGGCCCTGGCTTGCACGAGTATATTAATGCGCGCGTGTGTTGGAACTTGAGCTGCCGTGCACGCGTTTCAGAGCGGTGTTGTCAAGGGCACTGTCGGATCGGATGTTGGCGCCGTGTTGTGACGGGCCTCTTTCATGAGACGGGCCCGTAAAGCAGTACACGTACAGATGTCTCCTCCCCGCTCTCTCCTGTTGGCTGCCGGAGAGGCTGCATGACACACCCACTTCCCAACCTCCCGGTACGCACGCTTCCTTAGGCCGACACGCCCACCTCCCGTAACTCCCGACAACCTTTGGGGTGGAAGTTTCCGGAAATACACTTAGCCATTTTAGCCCCTAAAACCCGATGATCAAAATACTCAATCAGAATACTTGTTCTACCCACAAGTGGCAGCAAATGTCTTCTGTCTCGTCCCATGACGACAGGATGCTCACTTTTCATACGTGAAGTAATGCTTGATTTGTCTTTTTTTTTCGTCAGGTAACAAAGGATGCATCACTAGAAAGCCTGGAAAGGGCTTCATTTGGCGTCCTCATTGTCCAAATGTGTCCCTTTTAGTCCCTTTCCTCTTGTAGTGCCCTGATCTCCTAAAAAGAGGCAAAGAAGTTCTGAAGTTCACTTTTAACACACTGCGAGGGGAAATGCATTACCAAGGTCAATGTTTGGACTAATTTCATGGAACTGGTGAGGAGGAGTAAGACTTTAAACATTTGAAATCAGGGCAGCTTTGAAAAGGCTCAAGACAATTGTACTAGAGGCCTTTTCCTTCCCCTGTGTCTGCCCGTTTTTGACGGACAGGTCGACCAGTAAGGTGTCTGCGGTTTCCCTTGTGTCATCCCCCACCAGCCCCTCCAGCATCCAATCCTATGCCACTAAGCCCAAATGGCGGGTGTCCCAAATAGCACCCGTTTCGCGAAATAGTGGACACATTTTGTCTGGAGCCGAGATCAGAACTAGTGCACTATGAAGTGGGAACAGTGTTTGATTCAGGAGACAGCTTCGGCACCATCGGGGCTCAACGGCGGTGGACCAGACAGGGCCCTGAAACGTTAATGCTAATTGATCCCAAGGAAGGCCGGAGGAGGAGAGTGAACACAGGTGTGTTGCCGTAGGGCCTGGCCCCGCCACAGGAAAGCAGAGCAGAGCTGGGTACCGGCATGGCCCACCGGGGCACTGAGCCGCGCCACAGAGTACCCACTGGCTCTGAGAGGGATGACCTATTTTACTGTTTTAAGTCACCACAACCTTGACGTGTGGGCGGGTGGGATGTGTCAGGATGTATAAGGACGCCTTGCGCCATGTCCCCAAAATGGCATTAAAGGTTTGCAGTCCCTATTTTGAAAAACAGGAAATGTGTTTGTTTTGGCATAAAACTAACAAATTAGTAAGAATTTTAAAAGGAAATCAGTCTTTCCATCAAAAACAATCTATGTGGATGTTCCCATTTAGCATCTGCGTGAGCGTCTGTGTGTGAACAAGTCTGTTCTGTATGCTGGGTTTTGAACACGATATGGCACAGACTCTTGGAAACCCGTGTCAAAATAGTACTGAGGATTTTCTGACTCGCTGACATTCCCCAATCAGCCTGAACTGCTGGTTCTCTGTTTGTGTTCTTACACGAGGGCTTCAACACCTCCGATTGCCAGGTGTGAGGATTACATCTCATCTCATTTCCTGTTCACCGTATTATCTTCTATTTGATGACTTTTCCAAATATGTACTTCATCAAAAAACTCGCTAACAATAGCTTGTCACAGCAGACGCCCGAGCATCTGGCGAGCCGTCTACTCAGAATGTTTAAACCGTTTACCACACGCCTGTTACTGCGGTGGGACGCGATGGAACAACAACATGGAAGGGAACAGTAAACACAAACATCCTGGAGGCTTAATAGCAGGTTATTCTGCGGTCCAGAACGGCAGGCAGGGACAGAGTCACGGCCAGAATGGAGAGAGGCAGGGAGGTGGGTGTCGGCTGTGTCCCTTATTGTGGCTTCTGAACAAGATGCACAACTCCAAACACGGTTCCTTCACGAGTCACCTCTCTCCCTTACTCCTCCGGGGGGCCCAGGCCTCGGCATATGAAAAAGTGATGAGGACCCTTGGCGAGAGAACCCGTGTACAGCATTTTATTCAGGAGCTATCACTTATTTATGAGGGTCGGGAGTCTTGTTGTTTGCTTGTTCTGTTGAAAACCTTGCAGGTGAAGTGGCATCGGTGCTGGGCATATGAACGGCCGATCTCAAGGGTTTCCCTGCAGAGATAAAAAGTCTTCCTTTTAGATAAATAAGTGAAAGTGATTAATTTTTTAGCCCCCAAAGATGCATTGTCGCCTGGGACATCTTTTGGGACATGTTGTTAAGCTGCGTGTAGAAAACAACCCGCTTAAACAAACGCGCCACACACAAGGTCAGGGTTTCGGTCTGTACGGCAGTGTGTGCGGCAGCCATGATTAAGGTAAATGTGTGCGTAGCCTCATGCCACGCTGCTGGCGCTGTGACGTTCACTGCCTGCTCACTTAAACATCTTTCACATCTAACAGCTTGCTTGGAAATCCTGTCCATTTGAATGGATTTCTCAGGAGCACTGTTATTCTCGGACTTGTTAGTTGATTGCCAAGATTAACAAACCCAGTCCTTAACCATCTCTGTGCATTCACAGGCCGTCAGTGAGTGAGGTCAAATGTGGTCCTTTTTTTATGTAAAGTGGGATATTTAGCTGGGTAGCTGGGTGTGTCCAGCTGGGTAGTGTGGCGGAAAACCTTCCATATGGTTCTTCTGGAGGAGTATTATGCAACAACATGGTTTCGCTCCGCACAGAGTTGAGATGACTTTGGAAACATGGAAGTGCTTGATTTCCCATCCTTGGTTCGAGGCATCATGGGACTAAGCAAAAAGCGGCCCCTCTCTGTGCATTTAGATCTGGGAGCACTGACTGATGAATGATTTAGATTGGAATGAAGACAGTGCACATTTGGTCTTCAATGCCAAACCACACGAAACACTGAATCTTCGGCCTCTTTCACCAAATTGATGTTATGTTGAGAAAAGGGAGCCCTTTTAAACTCTCACTGCACCTCTACAATCACTTTTCTGCCTGTTGGTGGGGCAGAAACATCAAAAGACCAATGGGCAAATAAATAATCAACAACAACATGTTTTATTTAATTTTAGAAGGCCAGAGAAGAATTGGCAACGTGTCCCGGGGTGTTCTGAAAGTAGCCCTGGTAGGCAGTTTGCAAACAAATAGTTTCAGGGTGTTTCGAGGAGAATGTTGGCTGAGTGTACTTCCTTCCGAGGTGAAGCCTTTTGTGTTTTCAAAAGTACATCAGCTCCAGTGGGGTGCCAAGATTCCTGTGTTATTTCTGGTGCGTGAATGTAGAAGTGTGTTTGTCTCCTCCACTGTGCGTGTTTATATGTCCCGTGAGTCCATGTTGACGTTCCCTGTGTGTCTCAACGCACACGCCTGCATTTGCGTTGGTATGTGTGTCATTGTGAGTGCCCTCTGAAGGTGTCGTCGCGGGGAGCAAAAGCGCCTGTTGGCTGTCAGTGAGAGATGCAGCACCTCGAAAGGCCATGATTTCCAGGCCCCGCTGTCTATTAAAAGCCCTGCAACACTTCTCAGCGCTGTCTCGCGGTGCCCCCTTGGTCCCTGAAGGAAAAGCAGAAGATGTTTCTCCTTTCAAATCCAGCCGGTGCCCCTATCTTGTCATTTTGACATCATCAATGTAATCCGACAGTAATGAGGCGTTGAGTTGTCAAGGCGGCCATTTTGTGCTGGGAGTCTTAAAGCAGGCATCCCCACAGCACCCTGAGGGTACGGATGGTTTAAATCAGGGATGTGTCACGATGAAAAGAATGAATGTGGTGACATTGAGTTCATCAGTGAGTTATTTGGAGTCCTACAGTTTGCTGTAAAATGTAGATATGCATTGTTCAATGAAAACAAGTTGTGCCAAAACTTGCGTTTTGTTTATTTGTGTTTCCGTGTTTTTCTCGACTCTTCTCTTTTTCTCCACTCAGACCACTTGCTTTCTTCCCAAGGTCAAAGGTCAACACATGTTTGTGGAGTCTTGTCCTCCCCTAGTGATTTAGCATGTGTTGCTTCCCTCTTAACGGGGGGGGGGGTATTCATGGCAACCCCTCCTCCATCTCACCCACAGCGAGGTGCCCTTCAGAGTGTAAACCCGCGTATTGAGATGTGGCTGTCACTTAGCAGTCACGCCTCCTCCATAACAATCACCCCTCCGCAAACTACATCAAATATCAAACCTCAGTCTGGACAAACAAATGGCTAGGAGACCTATCGATCCCACGTGAAATCCCTCATATCAGCATAGTCCATCAGTGTTTATCTCACTTTCTTAGCTACCCTTTATCGTCAAGGATTTTATGTCCACAACCCGGCATTTTCTCTCCGTGTTTGTTTGGTGATCCATCAGTCGATGTACCTTATCACGCTGCCAAACCATCCATATATGCTCCTATCTGTCTGTCAAACTATATCTTAGCATCCATTTGTTCAACTATCCATCTGTCGCATCCGGCTGTCAATCAAAATAGTTCCGCCATGCGTGGCTGCTAGGCTCCCTCCCCAGGGTGTTTTAGACCCGTTGAATCGTCTCCGCCTGCGGCATTTAGGCTCGTCTGCACTGGCATACTGTATACACATATAATTATGTATCGAAAGAGATGGAGAAAGAACAATTTACAGCGCTTTTTGTGTTGACATAGGTCATGTATTGTAGACATCATAAGTGATGTGTTGTTTGCTTTTTTTCACCAAGGCAAACGTTGCTGCCATTACGGTGTCGTCCGAGTGTTTTCCGTTGACCTTGTGCCGTGTCACTGTGTTGGCGGCTGCCACTTTGCCGCACTTAGGCTTTTGACAAGCTGTGGCGGCCCAGAGAAAAGCCAAGCTGTGTTGAACCAGGTCAGTGCATCGTCTTTGTCTGGTCCAGCTTGGGCCTCATTGGAGCGGCTACGGCCCCGATGCCCACTCTGGCTTCCCCCGGAGCCCACTGACAGGCGGGGCGGAGGCTCGGCCATGGCCCCCCCCCCTCGGGGTGTCCTGTTCCTGGGCCTGATAGATTACCCGTTCTTCTGGCGATGGACTGGGAAAAGGCCCTTGCTGTCTTGGACCCCATCTGTGCCCACTGCTGCCCCCAGCCCCCTGCGGCTACAGGCTTAGGCTGATAATGAAGCCACCTGGTCAGTGGCCTACTGGCCATGCAAGGCTTCCCAGAGCCTTGTATAACCCCACCGCTAGTCTTTTGTCAATAAGGACAGCTAGCCCGTGAATCTCAGGCATTAAGCTGGCAGTAATTTCAGGAGCATATTCACAGATAAAGATTCTTATTTATTTTACCTCAGTACTCCTATTTTCTTGTTAAAGCCTGCTACCTGCTGAGCAGATGATCATGAATGGGAGTTTTGCCTCTAGCACTTGATCGATTGAAAGAAAGTTTTCATCTTTGGACTGTTTTTCTGTTGTTGCGTGTGTTGTGCATTTGTGTGAAGACTCGACTACTCAGAGAATACCGGGGTTTTGTGGCTATAGAAATCACCTTTAGTTCACATATCAGAAGGGATTTCTGGATGCAGGAGAATAGTGTCAGACTTTTCTTTTAAGGTTGTGATTTTGGCACACAAGCACCCACACATCTACGGTCTCTCTTCGCATCTGACTGTTTGTCTCCGGTACAAGCCTGTCAAAGCTGTCTCGCTGAGGAGATAAACTAAGACTATATCTTCCCTCTAAAAATAAGTATTTGTTTATGGACACATAGTGATTTCCAGCTCTTCCTTCGCCGTATTGTGTGTTAAGCTGTCAAGAGACATTACTCTCAGGCCCTACTCCCCTTTCGGCCACGGGGAGAGAGAAAGAGAGAGAAAGAGAGATGCAGTGGACAATGGGGAAATGCGGTGGGGTGCGTGAGTGTTGGGGGGTGGGGGGGGTGTTGAGTGAAAGGTTGAGAGAAAGCACAGCGGTGGGTACAGGAAACAGGCCCGTAGCGCAATCAGTGAGGATACTTTCAAAAGGAGGCCGGTATTATAGTAGACTGCTTCAGTGACTGGCCCATGCCGCTCGGCCAGTACTTTAATACTGTCCTCCTGGTAAATGTGTGGGGGAGGCGGGTTGGCCTGGGACAAAGACCAGGCCTCACGGAGTATCTGGGTCAAGGGAGAGCGCGTGGGGAGCCGTGTGCTACCATGCCGAGAACCTCCGCAGTACGCACGCAGCAGGGACGCACAGGGATTAGCTCCACACAGCTTCCCGTTGACTCGCGTCAGTCGCGTTTGGACCAGCACCGCTTCTATATTCCATTACGGTTCATTATCGTTTGCCTCAACAAGCCGTCAGATTAGGCTCCCTTCAGACTAATTTTTCCCTCCAGCCTCTGTATACAAACTGCCAATCCAAAAGGCTTACGCTGGGTATACACTGCTTGCCATACACATTATACCTCAAGCTTATCTGCATCGGTTTCGAATTTCAAGCAGGGAAATGGAGCGTTTTGTTGTTTAGGGAAGCTTCTTGGTGGTTCCCAGGGATTTGGACGTTTGACAAATGTGCCTTGGTTTCCTGTACACATCGGTAAACCCCAGCCTGGCTTTCTTCGGCTCTTGAGAGAGAGAGCGAGGGGGGGTGGGGGGGAACAAGTGAAAGAAAAAAGGTGTGAGAGAAAGTGAAGGAACTGGAGAGAAGGCAGAGAGTGGAAGGGAGGATTTCAGCTTCTTGCCTCAGCATGTTTTCCAGGCCGGATCTCTTTTGTGTTCTTCCTTCACAGCGCTCTGATTCGTTCTCTTCTGATGCTGGCCTCGTAAAGAATACACACACACCTCTCCTAAATCCTGACAACCCCTACACTTATTTAACTGACACATTACTTAAGTACAAATATCTTGTTGAAAGGCCTTGTTCATCACGCCAGCCTTGAGACACTGTCGTCTGTGACATCCTCAGAATAATATGGTTGTATTGCTGTAAAAGTTTTGCAAAATAAACCAAGATTTCTGTAAACTTTCTGCTAGGAAATAGAGAGCAATTTTGAGGAAGTTTACGTAAGTCAGCGCAATCCCCCTGACGAAAATCTGTTTTATTGATCATTGCTCTTTTCCACGTCTATCTGTCTTCTGTATTTCCACACACAGTCATGCATCTAATGATCATGTATGGGACAAAGAAACAGATGACTCTGGGATTATCAGCAGTTGGTTTGCATGGTGTCAGCTAATTTTCTATTCTTTTGAACTTAACTAAATGATTTGTGTTAACTACAGTGGAAGGGGACATTGAATAAGAAAAGGCTATATAGAGCTTTGATCCGTTCAATGCCCCCTACCTCAATGGTACTTGTAGATATAACTATAAAATTCTATTCCCAAGCTCTCGATATCTATAACAGAGTCACACCAGACAAATTAAGTAGGGTCCCCTATGCTTTCGAATTGAAGTCTCTTGCAGACTATACATTTCAACCTAACAAATAAATCTCTCTCAGACTGATCTGAGTTCAGATTTCAAAGGGCCTGTCTGCCCTTCTTTTCACCTCCATTTCTACCCATCCTTTTCCCTCCTTTTTGCTCTCTCCATTTTTGTCTGCATTGCTCTCTCTCCATATCAGTTTTTCTCCCCATTCGAAGCAATTACTCCTACCTTCGAACCAGCCTCTGTTGTTTTGCAAACTGTAGTTTCTTTGCTCCTGCAACCCTATAACTTACAGCAGGAGAAATTGCTTTTCTCCTCCCCCCCACTGCATCAAATGCATATATCTTGTATCTGGGATTTCTCTGAGCTCCATTACCACCAGCCCTGGCCGAGGTGAAGGAGAAGATGAGAGGGAAAAGGAACTCAGACACCAGGGAGTGAATGCAGTGTGTAGACCTGTGGCGCAACTATTTAACCCACCCTGATCGCTTTTTGTTTAATCAAAGTCAGGTAGTTTGCCAGTTACTTCAAGAAGCAAAAACGTAGGCCTGGTTTATGTTTTCCTGTACCCGTGGGAGAAGGATGTTGATGTTGATTATGCTTACCTTCAATCCTGTTATCTTAGGCCTGATGAACATGGTGTGTTTATTCATTGTCCAAAGCCCCCGCTTCCCCAGATGGTTCTAAACTTTAACATAAGTAATCCATGCTCGGTTTTCCAGAGCCGTATTCCTGTGTATATAGGGGGATCCCTGGAAGATCTGACATGGAATGCTTTGATAGATGACTGGCAGGCTTTTCTTTGCTTTCGGATCACACGCTGATGATGTAATTCCGTGTAATTAGTAAAAGATGACAGTAACACAAAACCCATTATGAGTTTTAATCTCTTCTGGAGCAAACGCAGCAGCGACGTGGGTGCTCCCCTATCGCTCCATCACTACATGAAATGACATTTTGCTGGACGCCTTCCAACCAATCGGATGGGAGCTGTGTGTTTGTATTTGTGTTGTGTGTCAGTCTTTACTCAAGCCCCTTGGCACCCTGCTTTGCCACTCGAGAAACAATGGCAGTCGTTTGCATTTAATTAAGTTCTGTGAAAGCCAGACAAGTCCCCACTGTAAGCAGAAATGCTGTTCTTCTTTTGTAAATGTTCCTCCCTCTCTCCCCTTTGCTAACTCTGAAAGATGTCGCCTCGGGGAAAAGCAGGTAAAGGAAGCCATCAAAACCAATGGCAGCAGACAGATTTGTGATCAGTGTTAGTAATACCCTTGAAGTTGTCTGGTGTCTGGTTTCCCTTAAATAGTTTGTGTGCGTATTTGTGGATGTTTAAGTGTTTTCATCCCTGTAGAGGATAGCTGTAACATTTTGTCTCCGAATAGAAATGAACCTGTGAAGTTACCATTGTTTTACCAGATAAGTATGACTTAGAACAAATTCTTGTATTCAGCAACAACCTGGGAGCAAATGGGGTTAACCTCCTTCCTTGGGGACAGGAACTTTCACCTGTCTTTCACATTGATGGGTCAGGGATTAAAACAAGCAACCTTTCAGTCCATCGGTCCCATGCCCTGACCACTAGGCTATGCTGCAAGGAAAAGAAGAGAGCAGTTGTCTGTGGCCACCACCTGCAAAACTATTCCTTTTTTAGGTGTTGTTTTGCTTTTGCCTCTCCATTGCTTATGCTTCCTAACTGGACAGATTGATATCTCTGAAGTATAATTGACTTATTATGTCATGTTCTGCTGTGATGATTGGATGTTTTCTTTTTTCAAGCGGTGTAGATTATATTGAAGTGTTTTCTTGAACCCTTCCTCCCACCCTGCCACGGCCGTCTTTCTCGTTTTTCTCATCAATTTTTTTCCAACCTCCTCTTCTTTCCTCGGTCATCCTTATGTCCTCTCCTCTTCCTCTCACATCTGGTAATGGATACAGCCGTTTCAGACCCAATTATTAAAGAGAGGAGGAATGTATTCTCCAAACACTGGCAGTAGATGCCTTTCTGGCCTGCTTAAGGCAAGAGGTGAGTACTCATCCTGAAATGAGGTCAACTGGATTGAAATTGGAAATGAAGGAAGAGCGTTATCAGACGTGAAGATTTTCTGGTACAGGATCATTCTTCGTTGGTTCCCCGGCTTATTGTTTCATTTATTTATTTTCTGTGCCGCTGGCGGGATCTGGGTCGCTGGTGGGATCTGTGCCGCTGGTGGGATCTGTGCCGCTGGTGGGGATCTGGGTCGCTGGTAGGATCTGTGCCGCTTGTGGGATCTGTGCCGCTGGTGGGGATCTGGGTCGCTGGTGGGGATCTGGTTCGCTGGTGGGATCTGAGCCGCTGGTGGGGATCTGTGTCGCTGGTGGGATCTGTGTCGCTGGTGGGGATCT
>JACXGK010002083.1:19200-53458 GCA_016801125.1 Novumbra hubbsi | reverse complement strand
GTTGTTAAAGGGTGCATTTTTTTAGAGTTATGGAGGAGAGCATAGAGTTATGGAGGAGAACTAGCCCTGCTCCCCCGGCACAATAATATAGCATATTGATCTATTCCTGATGTTTGTATTTACATATTTAAAAATGATATTTATATTATAATAAATTATGTTTATATTATAATAGATTCATAGATAATAAAAATGTGTATTTATATCTTTCAAAATGCTTTTGGGATAAAAAAGGAAGAGCATAGACAGGTAATTAGCAACAAAATCGACATAGTCTATTACGTACACCCTCTTCTCTGTTAACCCTTCGCTATCGGATGAATACCACGTATCTCCATTTTTTGTTTTTTTTCATGTATGGAAATCTGTAGGACCAATTAAATCACTTGTTTTTAAAACATGTATTTGCATTGGTTGTCAGACGTGTCTGAAAAAACACATATCTCAATTGATATTTATTGTTAATAATTGTTTTACACAATTCATGGGTATGCCAGAGCAAAATGAAGAGATTCTCATTCTCATTGCCACATAAATCCATATTGAGTGAATAAAGTATAATTGATAGCAAATATGTAATGCTTGGTAATTCACAAAAGCGAAGCAGAATGTTAAAATGTTATTCATGTTCAAATCCACTAATTGTAATCGTGATAAAATCGCCACACATACTTATGAGAAAACTCCGACCAGTTAAAATGCGAACAGTGTCAATATAGTCTAATTGATAACATATGATATGTTTAGTTCATTCATGCTGAAATATGATTTTTTTTCCTCTTCCGGTAATATCGCCCTTTTGGAAATACGTGATATTAATCCGACAGCGACGCTATGTAGATTAGTGTAGTTCCGTTTTTGTCTCATCCGACAATGGTTGGGGTTTAACCCTGCTAATCCAGTCCATTGTGTGATATGTGTTTATTTTGTGTAATGCAATGCTCGGCAGAATTTGTATCCCTTTATTCTTTGGAGCTAGGTATAATAATTACACACACACTCTCCAATACATATATATATGAATACACCCTCCTTTGGTCATTCTTCCCATCAGTCTGGGATCTATAAAGTGATCGAGAATATTTCCTAAATTGTCGTCTCTGATCCCAAACCACCTTTTATAAGGACATGATACTACACACTCCCGTACAGTAGGTGGCGATTTGCGATATGCCAATCAACACACAGATGAAGAAGAAGACGACGAGAAACAAGGAAACAATTTAATACAGGGAGCTCTTTTGCCTCCTTTTGTTTTTCTTTTTATCATAGGAGCTGATATATGTCCTGTTTTGGGCATTTTTATTTCGTAATTGAGCATATTGTAAGTATCGTCTTATTTAGTACGAGTGCCAGTTACAGTTTTATATAAAGTGATTACTGTACATTTCGATTTTAGAGCTAGCGTTAACGTTAGCTACAGTATTCGGCTAGCTTTAACGTTAGCTTTTGCTGCTAACAACAGGCCTGTTTTGTCGTGGAATTTGCTAGCCTGTAAGACTGAATACAATCGCATTAATTTTTTTAATACATTTAAGCGCATCTATCTGTATTACAAATAGCTTAACTATGGGCCTTCACTTTTATGTTTTGGTTTAGGTAGCCACTGTAGTTGGCTTACTAAGTCATCTGATCATTTCACAGACGGAAGTGGTGCATTGTCAAAGCAAAAGCTAAGTTCTGGTGGAAGACAATAGGGAAATTTGACAGAAATGTATGCACCACCGGGTGCCGCTGTTCCTGGAAGTCGGCGAAGGAGAGGTGGTACCGCACTGCCCAAGCAGCCAGAGCGAAGCCTGGCATCTGCCCTCCCCGGAGCACTCTCCATCACCGCACTATGTACAGCCCTGGCCGAACCGGCTTGGCTTCGTGTTCACGGAGGGACCTGTCCTAGGCAGGAACTTGGAGTTGCTGATGTCTTGGGATATATTGACCCAAAACTCCTGGAGGGTAAGTTATGATTTTGCCATTTTTGTCTCAAAGCACCCAATGTGAAAACCCAGTGTAATACCTGTGATATAAAATATTCATTTTCCTCCTTCAGATTATTGTGTCAACTCCCAGACCATCTTGCTGCTCAGAGTCATTGCCGCCTTCTGTTTCCTGGGAATCCTTTGCAGTCTGACAGCTTTCCTTTTGGATGTCTTTGGTCCCAAGCACCCTGCCCTCAAGATCACTCGTAGATACGCATTTGCTCACATTCTCACAGGTATGATCGTGTTTGGGCTGTAAATATCAGAGGGAGATGTCACCTTTTCAGATAAAGTGTGGTAAATCATTTTAAGCAAAGTACTAACCTCTTTTTACATCGGTTCTTGTGTTGTTTTAGTGCTGCAGTGTGCCACAGTGATTGGGTTTTGCTACTGGGCCTCAGAGCTCATCTTGTCGCTACAGCAGCAGCACAAGATGTACCACGGGTCCCTCATCTATGTTACTTTTGCCATTAGCTTCTACCTGGTGGCAGGGGCTGGTGGGGCCTCCATTCTGGCCACAGCTGCTAACCTCCTTCGCCACTATCCAACCGAGGAAGAGGAGCAGGCTCTAGAGCTTCTGTCAGAGATGGAAGACAGCAGCGAATCATATCCTGCTGATTATGACATTGCCAACCAGTTTCAGCCACCACCTGCATACACGCCTTAATGTAGCCAGGCCAGTTGCTTTCTTTTACATACATGCTTATTTGTAAGCACCATTATTGGGCTCCTAACAAACACATACAGATATGTGATCCAATAACTCAACCAAATTTACATTTTCTGCAGTTGCTCTGCTTTCCATAATGAACTCAATACACAATGGAACACCTGCATTCCTTAATTGTGGTTTTTGAGTGCATGAACGTTTCCTCCTTCAGTGGCAGAGATTCAGCATTCTTTTTTTTCACCTCTGATACTTGGCTTCTAGTCATTTGCATTTGCAATGCATGGCATTAAGGACCTTACATGTAAAGCAGGATAAACTGGTAATATATGGGATGTTTTTATTACTACTGTATGGTTGGCTCAACAGCTGGTTTGTTAAATGATTACATAATGTTTTGACACAAAACATAATTCAGACTGTAAACACCACATACATGAATTTGCCATTTATTAGAAATGCCATTTAGGCTCTGCTGTTCAGGGTTATCTCACTACCAGAGCCAAATTCGGGCATTTTAAAACTGTGCAAAATAAACTAGGCAAGTTGAAGTTATTGGATGTAATTGGTGCAATATCCGGTGCTGCCATCGACTGCTGCCATTCTAACATAGTCTTCTTTCTGAACTAGCTGTGAGTGTTGTATGTCAGGGCTAAGCAAAGGTTAATTTTGAGAGTCTTGGCTTTCCGCAGTATGTATGTAGTAGTTGGCCCTTTGTTTGAAGTGTTGAATACGCTCTAAGCATTACAAATCTGAGTCACATCCCTCCTAAGTTATTATAAGTGGACATATTATCAGTTAAACTTGAAAGGCAGAAAGATTATACAGACACTGAATTTTAGATTTATTTCTCAATTGAAATAGACCACTATATTTGTAACTGTCAATTGTGTGGTATACTTTTTTGCTGTGTATGCAATGCACTGTTTTGCTTAAGTCTAGCAGTTGTGAATTTGGAAATCAGTTTTCCATATACAGTACGATCTATTCATAGGTTTTTCTGGTAACATCATTTTATTTTTGTTAACATGGCCAGTAATTGAGGAACTCATTGCTGTAAAAGTAATGAATGTAAATTGTTGCATAGTTTAGCAATGCACGTTATTGAAACTTTTTATGTTGGACAAATGGTGAAACATTATTTTCTCTTTTTTATTAACAATTTAAAAAGGGTAGAAAGTGGCTTGAGTGCTCTGTCCACAGTGCATTGGTAATGTCATACCTGAATTTGGTTATCTCACTCAAATTCACAACTCTTATTTGTACCTTGTGATTTCTTAGCTTGACTTGGCATTGTGTGGTCTGTGATGGTGTATCGGTAGTTGTCTCCCTGCCTCCCATTGCCTACAGAGTCCTACAGCACACAAGTGCTTTAAGTTGTGTAGGATTCAGGGGCTTTTTTTATGTGGTTTATAATATTGTTGTTCTAGTACAATTTATTTGACTCTTTTCCCACAAATAGTTGCTTCAATTGAATCGGTGTGTAAAGATGTTAAGTAAAATATTGTTGACTGTTTATACATAATCTGGTCATTCGAAATTAAAGCAGTATGTCCTATTTTGTTTTAGGTCTTGCCTTTCGATCTTAACTGTATATGGCTGCTTGGAAAATGATTACTTGTGGATGTCCTATGCAAAGAGTCTAGTCTGACTGTTGGCCGCTCTGGTAACCGCTGTGTTTTGAAGGGAGACAACGGTCGGACATCAGGAGTAGCTATGTAACAGCATACTTAGTGCATTCTAGTGTTTTGAAACCGAGATGTTTATGTCCAAGCATGAACAGTCCAATTGTAACCTATGTTGGCCTTCTTGAAAACCTGTCTAGTTAGCTTGGTATTTTTTTTATTGATCATGGTCCGGCTCAAGCGTGGTGTTTAGGCTTAGTGCTAAGTCTCAACATGCTATGCCGCTAAGACAGTGTTTTCCAATCCTGTTCCTGGGAACCCCAGTGTTGTTGTTTTTTCTGCCCTGGCACTTGCCTGACCACTTATGACTTGATGGACGTAATCATCCATTTGAGTTGCCCCCCTTGGGTTCCCCAGGACCAGAATTGAGAAACACTGCGCTGAGAGATAATTACTCACTTTTTTGTGTCGCTTTATTCTCCAAATATAGCAATACATTCAGATTTCTCTGGTTATTACCATAAAAAAAAATGTGTGACTGGCCTCCACCAGTTGAGTAAAATGTTTTAAATGATTGATCGATTGTGATGTTGGAGAACAGTTTTGTTTTTTTTATGCAGAGAACACACAGAAATACACTGAGCAAGCTGCATGAGGAAATAGAGCTAAAACTTGAATATATAGGTAAGGCCTGTAAATCATAGTCTACTTTACCATTGTACAAGACAATGCAACCTCAAATCTTTGGAAAGGATAATGTCTGATATTTTTTTAGTGTTGTTATTTTGTCCATTATTATCGAGCATAAGCCAATCCTGTTGGTGTATGAAAAATGCAAAACACTCCAACTACAGAGCAGGTCAAATATCATTCGTCAAACAAAGAAGGTGATAATCAGCCCCAATAAAAAAAGTATACGTCATGAATTGCTTGTAAAGTGAGTTTGATGTAATTGTTACATTGTTTGATGTAACTGTTCTATTTCTTACTGGAGATACATAAATGGTGGTAAGAAGAATGAAAAAAACAAAATCAGAAATGCTGTTTTTAGTCATAGAACTTGATCTTATTACATATTCAAATAAATAAATACAATGGTTAGCATGAAACAGTGGGCTTGGTGGCATTTAAACAGATGTTAGGCCCTATTTACGATAATATATTCTTCTCCAAAAAGTATTCAAGATTCTGGGTAATTTTACTTATTGATTTTTCCTTCCAGAGATTGATTGCGCTTCTTCTGCCAAGAAAACATTAAATCTAGGATTTTAGCAAGTAAAAGTGCAGTGAGTGTTTTTTCTCAATAATTATAGTTTTGTAGCTTCCATAATATGGAGCTTTCTAGCTTTCCCTTCATATCTATAGTAAGTCATTATAGCTAAGTTGATGAGACGGCACAGTGTGCATACATTCCTTGTCTATTGTTCTAGCTAGTTGGTCATCCTGGCAGCT
This sequence comes from Novumbra hubbsi, assembly GCA_016801125.1. Taxonomy (NCBI): domain Eukaryota; kingdom Metazoa; phylum Chordata; class Actinopteri; order Esociformes; family Umbridae; genus Novumbra; species Novumbra hubbsi. The sequence goes on along the minus strand of JACXGK010002083.1, from coordinate 47,741 downwards.
ATTTCTGTGAACTTAGCTTTGAGATAATTATTGTAAAACACTTTTTTTTAAAGACGGTCATAATAAAAGGTTGGCAACATTTTTATCAAATGCTCTTGCAGCATTTGTCTTTTGTTTCTCTGTTAACATTAAACGGACTATTTTGTTCCCAAAAAGGGTATTCATTCAAGTTGCTTAAATAAAACGGCCTTAAAAATAAATCTTAAATGTACACCCCCGATAAACAATACAAGTCAAACGCTTGGACAAACCTACTTATGTTGATTAATGTATTTAGTTTTACTGCTTTCTGTATTGTAGAATTATAGTGAAGAAATCAACACTGTAAAATAACACAGGGAATCAAAATGTGTCAAAATGTTTTTAAGATTCTATAAAAGAGACGGTGGTTTCTAGCCATAATATGGGCACCTGCAGATTGACATAAGTCTTCTGTATAACCCCCATACCATGTCTCCCTCTCTATGCCCACCGTAATGCATTAAGGAAAGACTTTCTACAAATCAACCTATAACAAGGCAGTTCGTTAAGATGCATTCCAGGTGATTATATAATGAACCTGGTTGAGAGAATGCTGTCGTCAGGGCAAATGGTAGCTGCTTAACACTGCTACATTACTCCATAACTGTTATTTCACAGTTTTTATGTCTTCCCTGTTATTCTTCAATAATGTGGTCAGGCCCTTTGCTAAAAAATTACAATTACAACCAAATCAGCAGATATATGCAGGTATAGAAACATTTATTAAAAAAAAAAAAGGCAGATATACTAGAAATATACAGCTGCTCTTTAGAATATTTTGAAAATCTCTCTTGGTCACTGTAACAGTTCCAGTATAAAGTACAGTTCTGTGATGCATAATAATCAGGTCATAATTTTGGCAATAAAAGTACAGCAATAAATGGATACTTTATATTCCAACAGTTTGTGACTGTTTCATCTTAATGGAGTATATTCACAGTGAGGTTTCACATCAATAATGTGACTTTGCATGTAAACAGTGTTGCATATCAAAAGTTGTTTCAATAAATATACAATTATCATTGTAAAACAAAATATAAAAAATAAAGGTGTAGATTATTCAAAGGTATTCTTTAATTATTTTACAACTTGGTGTTAAATAGTTTCCCAATCTGAAAGAAGGTGCAGAGAAACTGCAATCTATGTTTGTTTTATTTAACTGGCCATTCTAAACATCCCCTAATATAGCTTGTTAAAGATCTAGAGAAGTAAAGCGAGCATGTGAAAAAATGGCCAAATCCTCTTTAAGTAACATTAAACCAAAATCTGCTGAGGACATGGATTTTGTATATTGAAATCAGGTGTTGCTGTATCAGGGAGCTTCAGTTAAGATATCCAGCATGTATCCAGGACCACATTGTGGTATTCTGTCCGTCAGAGATACTATTCAATTCCTTTTCATAAAATATCTGAAACACACAATGATTAATACAGCACATTGTTAAATATATTCCCGGAACAAACAATAAAAGATCAGACAAAATTGTAAAATTCTGTATCCATAAGCTATTATAAAATGTCTTAAAAATACAGTGCTACTTTAATAATTGGAAAAGATGAATGCACAATTTCACAGCGAAAGAATAAAAATGATCAGAGACAGGGACTGGCGGGTTGAACAGAAGGTGAAGGAGCTAGCAGTGGCAGGCAAAAAGGAACAGACCAGAGATTAGAACAGTGCTGAGTTGGAGTGAGAGTCTGTGTCAGGTGGGAGGCCGAGATCCCTGGTGCAGGAGGTATCCTGGAGGCGCCTGAACTCCTGGTACTCCAGGCGGAGTGCATTGAAGCGGGCCTCACTTAAGGAGCGGCCGTATGTGCAGCGAGGTGAGTTAAAAACAGGAGGACTGACTGAAGGAGGTGGGCCTGAGGGGTGGGAGGGGAGGAAGAGCATGGAATGGGGGAGTCATGGGTACAACTCACGTCACCAAAACTACAACCAGAACAACAGCTCTTGTTTCTCTAAAACATGCTATGGTGGGGAGAATGAAAGCAGAATAGTGTTACCTCTCCCGTAGGGGTCCTGGAGGCCAGCCGCAGAACTGGGTGGACTGTGCCTGCCGTCTCCCCCGCCCTTCCCTGACCCTGCCCGTGGCTGCATGGCCTCCAGGACGTTCAGGTCAACACAAGCATCAGCAGAATCCCACTCATAACTCTCATCTACAGACGTGTTCCTTCTAGTGACAGACACACAAAACAAGTGGTCAGAGTCAAAAATACACGGGAAAAGAGCAAGAACGCATCATTACATCAACGCCATTGGGCAATATCCTGAGTTTCTTGGGCTGACATCCCAGTGTGATGTTGGGCTGGTTTCGGCAGTGTCACCTTTTTTTCCTCAGCTCGCTGAGATCCACATCGGCTCGGTATCTCTGTGTCTCACTTCCCTCTGTTGTCTCTGGAGAGCTTAGAAGGGTGGGAGTGACAGAGAGGGACTGGCGGAGGAGGCCGACGCTCCCTCTACCACTGCTCTGGCTGGCATAACTAGCCCTCCCTACTAGCCTGTGTTCTGTCACTTCTCCCTCAGCCACTGCCGCCCTCCCTCTCCCTGGCTCTCTATGACTGTCTACATCCCTGGTTGGAGTAGGGGCACCATGGTAGGGTGAGGGCCAGCTGCACATCCGGGGCAGGCTGGGCCTCAGTGGGACCCTGTTGGGCTCTGTAAATCTGGCCTCATCCCCCCTAATGCCTATCCTGGGTGGGTACTGGTCTGGTCTGGTCGGGTACGGGGATAATGGGAAATCCATCAGAACATATCTTTGCTGTACAGACCTCAGTGCATCCTGATATGTGATATGGCACCTGGATGCATCAGAAAAAGCATTGGGTTCTCTATGGGGAACAGATACGTCTCTTCTAGCTGAGGCGGGCTGCTGTCTAGGTGGGTACATGGAGGGGCTGGTGTAGGTATAAGAACAGCTGGCAAGGGATCTGTCATACTGAGGCCTCTCCAAGGATCTGTCGACATACCGAGACCTTTCAAAGGTACCAACACCTGGTCGTATAAAAGGGGCCCCTTCCCGCCACAAGGGCCCAGGCCTGTAGGATGGGGCAGGGGTGCGTCCTAAACTATATGACTTGATCCGGATGTCTGGATTTGGGAGTTCATCCCAGTAACATTTCTCTGAGACATACGTCCTTGGGTTTTCAAAATGCTCCCATTTCTGTGAGCCTAAACTGATAGATTTCTTGAGGAATGGACGAGGTGGTCCCATGCCCGAGAGGGTTCTGCAGGGGCCAATGCTCAGTGATTTCTTCATAAATGGCATAGGGGGTTGATAGATCCTAGAGGCTATTTTATTAGTCCTGCAGTCCTGAGAAATAGGTCTTTGGGATTGTTCTGAAGCCAACTCTGGTTTACCTGAACAGGTATTAGTGGGTTTTGACACCACGTCAGCCACTGTTGGAGCTACACCAACCAACGTCTGGGCTGGGCTCTTCAACTTTGCTCTTTCTGAAGCTTGACTAATAAGTGGTTGTGACGGCTCATAATAACGATAATTTCCTGTGTGTTTAGAACCCAAAGATCTTTTTCCCGACCAGTCTGGAATCCCATGTTTTTGGCTGGAATCTCTGGCTTTCACGTGCAGAGAATTCCTAGAGTCTGGCATTTCAGATGCTTCTGCTGGACCTACAGAATGTTCATTTTCTAAGAAAGAAACCGTTTTTTGGCTGGAACTTGTCTCTAGAGTGTCCTGCACGTGAACTTGCCAGTTTTTCGGAACCACGTCCGGCCTACCTTCCAGAAAAGTATCTGGGTGTGGCTCTGTAATTTGGCAATCAGTAAGTTCAGACACATCCTCTGGGTCGTCGACACTCATTTCAATGAAACCCGGAAGGCTCAAGTACTCCAGAATTGCACGTCTGTTCAGTGGGGCAATTGTTGGAGCCTGCGTTTCCGGTTTATTCTTGAAAGACTCTGACAATCTGGCAACAGAGAACACGGACTGATCGCTCTCACACTCTTCCAGAAGTGCTAAGGGGGAAATGCGACTGGGGCTGACGCTAAAAAGAGCCCTATCACTCCTTCTGGAGCGAGCCCTCACACCCTCTCTCTCCTGTTCAGGGTACAATACAGAGCACTTCGGGTCATCTCTCACTTCGGCCTCATAGGACCAGTTAGAAGTACTGGAATGACAGTGATTCATGCTTTCCCTAAGGTCATCCATTGTCTCTGTTTTGGATGAAAGATGATATGGTGCAGGGCCTGGGTAAGGCTGGCTAGGACTAGTGGCACTTACTCGACTGTCTGAAACAGATCTAACACTTTCACCTGCTAGCTCCAGATGCTGTGTATCATAATTGAAAGATGATCTTGGCTTTAAGGCCACTTTTCCTGGCTGCTCCATTTCTCCCCAGCGTTCCTCAATCCTGGACCTTTTGTGATACGTGTCCTGCTCTCTTTCTACAGTTCTGTCAGGACTCCTTGACCTGTCTGGGCTTCTGGCTGTTCTTTGACAAACAGGCAGGCTTTCTGAGGTTGAAGAGAGCAGAGATAGAGAGGTGCATTGAGTGACTGGAGAGCGTGAGCAGTTCACACGTAGAGAGTCCTCAATGGCTGTCCCTTTGTGACATGGGTGAGGACGCTGCGACCCTGGAGTGGTGCTCTCCATGGGGCCTCGCCCTGCGATAAGGCTGTTGATTGAGGTGACTGGGCTGATGTCCCATTGAATGTTGGAGGAAGGAAGCTGGTCCATTGGGCTGCTGGTGTTCCCGAAGTAGCAGGCTCTTCTATATTCCAACAGCTGATGGGTCTGCCCAGATGCCTGGTGGGCTTTGTGATGTGAGGTCATTTCTTGTGGCTTCCATATAGGATCGTCAGCTCCTGACTCGCCCTGTTCCCTCTGCGGGCTGGCCGGCAGCTCCTCTCCCCCCCCCTCTCCTGCCCCCTGGCTTGTGGTATAGTGATCCAGCTCCCTCTCCATTCCCTCCCGCTCTTTGGCCAGCTGCAGACACATGCTGAGGTTATCCCGTACTTGCTTACTTGTCCCATTCTGTAAAACCAGTGTGCTGTCGTTGGTCAACTGGCTCTCTCTCTCTATGGCCTGGTATCCTGTTTGGTGATGCCTGTTCCTCTCAAGCAGTCTGGCTCTCCTGCCCAAGCCGGGGGAGATTTCATCTGGGTGCGCAGCGCGGTATCGCTTCAAGGAGTCACAGGCTCTTTTCTCACCACTGTCAGAGTAGAAGCTGCTTCTCGCCAACAGAGCCTCAGAGAAGCCCTGCTCATCATCAGAGTGGAAGCAGCCATGACGGGAGAAGTTCCTGGCCATGGCCCTCACTCTACCTGGGGAAGCAGGGGGCTTGTTGAGTTCTATAACCTCCACTGTCAGGGGATAATCCTTTATCTCTCCCCCCTCAGAGCTCAGACTGCTGGGCTTTGGAGAGACTCTTAAAGATGATCTGTTGCTACCTGTGTGGCTACCTCTGCCATTGATTTGGGTTTGTTGGAAGACTGTCTTCATGTTGGAATGAGTAGACCCCTCTCGTGGAGGCTGAACAATGAACCGTCCATCAGGTCCTCTTGAGATGGACTCCAGAGCAGACAATGAGGGGGCCTTTCCCCCCAGGTGGCTCTCAAACAGGGCATAGTGTGGCGGGGGAGAGGAGCTGGACAGAAGTTGCCTGCGCGAATCCTGGTATTCTCCACGACTGCCTTTATCGAAGGAGGAGCGGTCAGACTGGGAAGACGAGGAGTTGGGGAGGAACGACAGGGGAGGACACAACTTCATCTTCAGGACGCTGTCAGGGCTGTCTGAAGGCAAGCGAGCTCTAAGGAAAAGATGAGCCATTCAAGGAAAACAATGAGTTCAGTAGAGGGCAGGTTACTGCGTTATAACATCATTTTTGCAACATCTTTGTTGTGGTATATTTGCCCTATACCAGACCCTCTTACGCCATATTGCTTACTTATAGCGGCTAAGCAGCTTTCCCTGTTTTGTGGGAAACGTGTCTGAGATATAGCACATGAGAATCACTACATATGATATTGCATGTGATGTACAGGCTGGTAAGAAAAAAGTCAATCCTGTGAGGGAAAGATGCTGTTAAGAATTGACACTTACTCTGGAGAAGAACTCTTCTGGAAGGCAGATTGGAGATCTGAAAATATGACAGTGATAACGGTTCAGTTCATATAAGGCTCGGTTTTCCCTTTCCTTGTGTTTTCTTTTTCAGTTCCGTATTTCTTTTCCAAGTCAACTTTGTGTTCTGTTTTGTTGTGTTTTTGAACGTCTTTAATTTTCACCTCACGTATACGTCTTTTGTGTTCCTCACTTACCTGGTCTCATCAGCTCCTTATTTAGCTCAGTTTATTCTGTTTGTTCCTTTGTTAAGATATTGTTGGTTGTGACTATGCCCTTTTCTTAGCTTGTTTGTGAGATCCAGTTATAACCTTCTTCCATGTACCGAATAGTACATCTTCCATGACCAGTCTTCTATCATAGTCTAGCCCGTTTTTATTCCTCCCAAGTCTAGCCCCTGTTGTTATTCTTCCCTAGTCTAGCCTCTGTTGTTATTCTACCCTAGTCTAGCCCCTGTTGTTATTCTACCCTAGTCTAGCCCCTGTTGTTATTCTACCCTAGTCTAGCCCCTGTTGTTATTCTACCCTAGTCTAGCCCCTGTTGTTATTCTACCCTAGTCTAGCCCCTGTTGTTATTCTTCCCAAGTCTAGCCCCTGTTTTTATTCTACCCTAGTCTAGCCTCTGTTTTTATTCTACCCTAGTCTAGCCCCTGTTGTTATTCTACCCTAGTCTAGCCTCTGTTTTTATTCTACCCTAGTCTAGCCTCTGTTGTTATTCTACCCTCTGATGTTATACACTTGACTAAGATTTTCTGCCCTATCCTTCTACAAATAGTCTAATGTATTAACATACACACCATGCAAAGGATATGACACAAGAGTAAAGAATAAACACATGCTGATTGGCACATGAACAGAATATTTGGGCAAGTCTAGAACCTTCGGGCAGCAGTTAGTATTGTGCAAAGTAATATAACTGCTTTATGAAGACCAACTGTTGTAACCTATTCAAACCCAAAAGAAAAAATGTCTCCATGCAAATGGCTCAGCTTTTTACCAAAACAGATGGGTTTGATTATTGTTTCAACTGCCAATAGCCCATTTGAACATAACCTGTAATAAAACACATTCATGGATAGAAGACCTGACATTCTGTAGTATCAGCAAAATATTAGAATAAAACAGTCTTTACCATCTCTCTTCTTCCTGCGCCGATGGGCTCGTCTGTGGCTCATAACACAGGCGGTCACCAAGGAGAGGATGATGGCAATGAATAGAAAGCAGACTCCGCCCATCACCCCAGCCAGTAGAGGTTCAGGGACAAACTCCAAGAAACCCGGTCGCACGGGGTACATCTCCAACCCTGAAACCACACCAGGCACAGTGTACCGCATTAACAACGCCAAACAGACAGCCATGCCTTTGGCGAACAATCAGCCATACCTATATAATACCTTTATTAAGATAACTGACGTCCGTCATGACCACTCACTGTTACCAAGGACAACGTATTGAATTGGTACATAATGTTTAGTGCTGCTTAGTTTATGCTTTACCTTAACACATAAATCAAAGCCTGAATCGAAATCTATTATACCTGGATGTGTGCTAATAGTACTGACCTGTGGTGTTCACACTGACAGTCTCACTGGGCTCACTCAGTAGCTTGTTGCTACGAGACATCAATCTCAGCTCATAAATACAGTCCTGAGAGGGGAAGACAGGGGTTCATTAGAAACAATGTATCTAGTGTTTAATGTAAGTACAACTCCTTCATCAAATAGTCAGTGTTTTAATTTAGTTTGCCAAGATACAACATGATCATTGCCTCACCCTCAATAATCCTTGTACTAGTAGTTTAGTCTGGTTGGCCTTCACAGCGCTGTTGAAATTGACCCATTGGCCTCCGTCCCTACTAGCCTGGAGGACATACCCGGTGAGGGGCGTGGTCTGAAACTCAGGAGGATACCAGTGCAGCAAAATCCCCAGCCTCGTCTGATTGGCCGACAAGAACAACGGAGGGTTGATGGTTGGTGGATTCGTCACCACTGTGGGTGGAACTGTTGGCAGGGCTGAGGAAGAGAGACAGGATCAAATCAGCAACAGGCCAATTTAAGAACATTGTATCAGTATTACAAGACGTGTACTGACCCTGAGTTCGAACAGAGATGATTTCACTGAAGGGACCAGAGCCCAGTTTGTTCTGAGGCAGCACGCTGAACTGGTAGCTGGTGTCAGCTAAGAGCCCAGTCACTAACAGGTGGGACTTGGATGTGGGCACAGGGACAGATGCCCAGTCATGTTTGCCTCTGGAAACCTGCTTTACCCTGGGGGCGACAGGTTCAAATGACATGATCAGACAATGTTCACCCGTGATTCTGATAATGTCAAGGAGGTACTCCAGGAGGTAGGAACACAAACGCAGAAGTGGCCCGAAAAACATCACCTGTATTGCTGCTCAAGGGAGAATGCTCGTAGGCGAAAACAAACCACAAACAAAAGGGCTGATCGCAACTCTAAGGATATTAGTCATTAATACCAAACTTAACAAAAACAGGTACAGCTGAAAAACAAGCTAAACCGAAGGACTCCAGTTCGACAGAAACAAACAACATTGGCAAATGACAGTAACAGATGGCAATGATCTAGCAAACACTGAACAACAGAAGGAAACTGAAATAGGTTCCCCAATCAGAGACAACTGTGTACAGCTGTCTCTGATTGGAGAGAATGAACATAGAATCCGAGTTCAGGTCCTGGCTGTGAGCCCCGGGCACATAGAGAAGGATGGAGGCTCCCAGCCAGGACCCGACAGATGAACATGTTAGGTGTTAGGTTACCGACCAGACTGTAAACTTCTGGGTGTATCCTCCATCAAAGCCTGGTTCCCAGGTCACATTGGCCTGATTTATCCCAGTGCTGACTGACACGGACGTGGTGGAATGAGGACTGGTGCCTGAAAGGTGGAAAAGGAAGACAAGTGAGCACACATCGAATCTGTGTACCAATTCCATCTGCACAACGGCCCGTCTGGTCAGGTTGCTCTACGCGGAGGAACCTCACCCAGCACCAAGACCACTGTGCCGGCACTGACGGTGGCCACGCGGTTAGTGGCGAGGCACTCCCAGCCTCCCTGGTGGTCTTTGCTGAGAGGCTTCAGGAGGAGGGAGCCGTTGGCCAGCACGGTGTACGGGGAGCGAGGGGCGGGTCCAACCTGTGGGTCAGCAGGAGGAAGGGACAGAATGTTGAGCAGGGAGACGGAGGTCGCGTGTCCGTGCAAAGAGGATGTCTGGGGTTCTTTTAGGGACGCGTCACCTTGCTCCAGGTGATGTTGGGACGGGGGTCTCCGTCCGCCACACAGGGGACGACCAGCTCCCGGCCCACCTCCTGGAGGTACTCGGAACGTGGGGTGAATGAGAAGGACGGGGGGTCCTGCAGAAGAGGAGGGGAAACGTTACGTCCATCCAGACACCCGTGTAGTGGCGTCTGGGCGCGACGGAGACAGGAAGCCCGGGGACCAGCCGTACCTGCAGGACCACCTTGGTGGGCTGAGACTGGCCCATGGTGCCGTAACTGTTGTAGGGAGTACAGGTGTACATGCCCACTGCATCATCATTTGCTGTGGCTATGAACACCGAACCCTCGGAGTTCACCATCCAGCCGGGGAACTGAGTCGGGGCAAAACAGGAGAAAAACAAACATTAAAAACAACCGTGATCCAATGCGTGCAGATTAGGATCATTAGGACGTTTCCCCAAGTGTGAACACCTACACTGTCGAGGTTTAAATTGTTCCCATCTTTGGTCCAGTTGACATAGAGCATGGGGGGCTCGGCTTGGACGGGGCAGAAGATGACGCCCCCCATCCCTGTAGGGAGATACGTCTCCCTGGGCATCCGGCCCGCCCTGGCAGGGTCTAACAGAGACGGAAGAAAGACACTCTCCTGTGACGGACTGAAAAACACAGGTCAGGAAATCCAGGCATGCGCTGGACCACAATCCTTACGTTTGACTTTCAGGCGTGCTGATGCAGAGGGAGGAGTCATTAGCCCATTGGTTGGTACACAGGTATAATTCCCAGTGTCCTCCGGGACAAGGCTTGGTATTAGGAGGGTGCCATCCACTAAGATCTTCACGCGGGTCTTAAGATACCTGCGGACAAACATACCCGCATCACAGCCTTGCCTTAAGTATCTTCTTAGATGCAATATGGACCACTTTCTATGGATTACATGTGATAAATACGCTACTGTTATTATATCATTTGCATGCTTTCAACAAAAACAGTTTTCACTGTAGTGTCGTTTACAGCTTTAAGAATCAGAAGTACACATAACCATAATTGTATAAATTGTGTAAAGATAACACTTAATTAATACAATGGGCTTGCGAGAAAAAAACATACACATTGTAGCCAGAAGCTCAAATATCCCTGACACTTTGTGACTAGTTATTTGCAACTCACTCTATATGGTAGACATTCTGTCCTTGTTTCCACCACTCGTAAGTGAGGTTGGAGGGATAAGCCTCAGCTTGACACTGCAGAACTGCATCTTGGGATATGTTAAGGGAGGTGTCCTCTGGGGCAATGAGGATAAGCGGAGGGCCTGTTTTGAAGTTAGGGAAGTGTAAGTTACTGTTGTTAAATCGAGCTGCAAAATAAGTGACTACTGATAAACCTAATGACACAGGTATGCAGATACCCAATTACAGCTTACTAACAAAGAGACTAGGATTGGTATAACAAGCATTGCATTTATTGACCATAGACCACTAGATGGCAGCATGACAATAGCTCTGATCATACTGTAAGACTGGCATTTGTACAGGTTTGTCACGAATTATTTTAAAAAACAAAACGTTTTATCAGCTTTATCTTACACTCAAAATACGATAGAACTTTAACCTTTAATTTAAGCACAATTGTGTAAATAAAAAAAATAATAATGACAAAACCTAATATAACTACCTTCCCACTGAACATTCACTGATCACTTTATTAGAGGATGTGAAAGCCAGACCGACCTTTGACTTGCAGCCGGGTAGTATGGGTCAGATTCCCCTCAGAGTTGGAGACATGACATTTGTAAATCCCTGATGTTTCCCTGCTGACACGGGCCAATGACAAGGTGCCATTCAGCACCTGTGAGATGAGGAGGTGACAGAGGGAAAGAAACATTGCAGATGATTTGAATCATGACCAACCGCTTCATCCAACCACAACCAAAAACAGAACCTTTTTTACACACCGCCATCGTATCATGTTTCTCAATTGGGGTCTCATCTTTATGCCAGGTAACAGTTGGCCGAGGGTTGCCATGGGCACCACAGCTAAGGGTCAGGGAGTTCCCTTGCAGAACTTCTACAAAGGTAGGTGGAGTCTTGATGAACACAGGTGGGGCTGTAATAGAGGAGAGTCAGGTGACACATTTACCACAATTAGCTGGCAACCGTTCAACAATTGGTTGAGTATTGGGAAACTAAAGTTATTTTATTGCTACATCTGCAAACTAGTTGTTGCCTCTGATCAGTCAAACATGTTAACTAATCGGGTGCATTACTGAAATGTAATACAATACTTCAACACAATACTTGCCCTGACGCAATCCTATTTGATGTGAAGGCAGAAAACAAGACAGATGGAAAGAAAAAGAGGATGGTCGATAATAAGAGGTTTTTGCATATGTGTGTGGGTGGTAAAAGCCAAATGAGGATGAAGACAGTGCATGATGAAGACACAGTGCATGAGGTCACATCCCTTCTGGCTCCTAACAACAGCATTTGTGTGTCAGTGTCATCTCACAGTAAACATGACACAGACATGGTGTGAGCATTGTGTATAACAGTGATCCAGCAGGACCTCACACGTATACAGCAAAGGCTTACACACTGCAATACGACTTAATATGACAACCAGCAGTAGGGGGGATTGTCATTGGGAAAACATTGACAAAGCTGTACCCTTGGAGACGTACCTGTGATGGAGAGGAAGGTCCAGGTGCCATTCCGGAACTCATCCGTAGTGTGGTCTAGAAGCAGGATGCGACACTCAAACCAGCCCTCGTCTTCCAGGCTCAGCCCTTCTATGAGCAGTGAGGCCCCCCGGGTCAGAGACACGCGGCCTGGGCACAGAGAGACAGACAGCCCCCCAAAATCAGAATACTATACAATATACTAATACAGTACATGCCGACAGAGGGAATACCAAACAAATGACACAGACGTATCCAGTGTAACAAAAGATAATAGTTGAGATAGCTTCACAACATGGACTAAACTTCCAATTGTTTAAGGGAACAGAAAAGGGTAATGCAGTGATAGTAGAAAAAAAACTATGCATGCTCTTATTAACTACAAAATAACTGGATTCCACCAAAATCCAAACATTTGTTGTTGATGTTTATCATGGAGGACCCCGTCTCTCCACCTCAAACCAACCCCCCTCTCTCTTTTCTTCCTACTTCTTACAACTCCTGTCAGTCTTTGAAACATGATCTCTTGGTTGCCTGGTGACTGAAGCCTGGTTTTACACTGTGTTTTACTGTTGCCAGACTTTCCCCACCCCCTCTCTCAATTCAGTTTTTTTTTACACCAAAATGCAGTGTTTTGAAGGATGTGAAGGACGTGATTAGTCTAATAGGGGCTATGTTTTCCGAGCAGGCTGATTAAAATCGGTAAAGGAGAAAGCCTCGTGCTTTTACAAACAGGACATTTATTTAAACATACAATTCAAGGAGGAACAATTTGACTAACACACTGGCAATGAATGATTTGGTTTATTAAATGTTTTCTCTCCAAAAGCCTCTGTAGCAAGCAATTGCAACACATAAAAAAGCCAAACTATACAGCCTGCTGAATCTGAACAAAGAAATTGTGTTGTGGCCGGTGTTACATAGCCTTGTGATGACTAACAAAAAATAAATGTATAACACAACACTGTTTGAAAATGGATTACAATGAACAAAAATTAACTCCACATTCCTGTCCTGGAATGTGGCTCTGGGTAATATTGCCCAATCATTTGCTTAGGTACAGACCCAACCCTTAATGACTTAACAGGTGGCAGTCAGAATCAGGGTTTACCAGTATTTAACAGCTAAAATGATAGCAAGTTTACCAAACACTTTATGCATTGGCTGTTATCTCAAAGTGAGTTGCCTCGTAGTTTGCAGGCTTTTCCCACAACAGCAGTGGAATTAACTCTAGACCAAGACCACTGGAGGGAAACACCTTCACGTGCACCAATCACACACTCTGACCTAATTCCAGTGTTGCTTAATATTAGGAGATATGTATACCAGCTAACCCTAACCCTTAGAATGAAAAAAGGATCAAACACAAATCAAGCAATTGCTAAAAGGCCCCAAATATGATCATAATGCATGCAGACATGAGTGTGCACAAGCATGGGTGTGTTGATTTTCCAAGCCTTGTTTATGCAGTGCCAACTGGCACACTACAGTGGAATTTAGAACTCCACCACCAAACACCCTTTCAACACTTAACCCTTTCTTGTTTCCCTCCCGCCTGTCTATCACTACAAAGGGACGACAACCGCCCCCCCCCCCTCCCCCAAACAACCCCTCGTAATTCTCTCAGGTTACCATAGTGATGAAACCTAGGATACTCTGGACTGGGAGTTTTGATTTGAAATTAGTTGCTGTAGAAACGGGGAGAGACAGGAGCAAAACACTGAGAAGGGAGGGTCAATCACAGGGGATTTTTGGGAAAAATGATACTTAACAATGTTATAAGGGTTAAAGCGGGGGAAAGCCTGAGCTCATTTAAATAGAACCTGAGGTCTGTAAATAGAACCTGGCATACTGACACTTTTTAATAATAAAATATTTGAATGGAAATATTATTTTTCTAGCCATGGATGCTGTCCAAAAACTTGCAATGTGCCCTGTAAATCTTTGTTTGTGATAACTCTCGAGCATAGTTTAACATAACGTTCCAAATTAAAGCCGCTCCGATTCCTACTCAATCCAAACTCCAAATATAAATTCAGAGACCTAAAGTATTGATCAAAATGAATACAATGAGAGGGTATGGAGAGGATACAAATGGAATTTAAATGTATCCACCAACTACTAAAACCTCTGAGACATCAGTGAGCTTGCAAACATATCTTTTACATCCATTGGTCTGCAAATGTCTAGTAGTCTCTACAATAACCTCTACTGGACATACCTCCAGTATTTTTCCTGTTTCCTGCACCCCCTGATATCACATGACTGCTTCGGTCATGTGTCAAACAGGCTTTGACTCTGACAGGTCCGGCTGGTATACACCAAACATCTACACGGCACCATCTTCACATAAGCCATGATACTGCTTTACCAGGGTGACAGGTACAAATAAAATTAGCTGCACATCTCACTGCACAAAGGCCAACTAGCCTTTACGTTGACAACAGCTTTTATACATGTTTTTAAAAGCATATTCTTTAGGAATAAAATCCTCACAACTATCATGTTCATTTCACACACATCATTTCATTCAAGCTGGGTCTCCTACTTATGGACGCGACATTGCAACGTAGCGAGTGTCTGTGGCAAAGGCTGTTCATTGTGGTCCATGCAGAGTTCCTTCTCTGGGATAATGCTCTATTGTTCCGAGGGAATGGAGTGGACATGTGATTGTTGTGATCGGTAGTTGACACTGCACATTATTCCATGTTGTAATGTGATATGCAGAATTCCATATGCTACAATCACAGTACCTATGGAGAAAGGATTCTGTTTAGAGAGGCCTCTTTTTTCTTTGTCCGTTCCATGTGCATTTAACGTAGATGGGCAGAGGTGCATTGTGGGATGTTTTGATTTGAATCCAACCATAAGTCTGAGGCAAGCCCCGCAGCCCCTAAACACCCACCCCTACCTCCCCTCAAATTTCTCTCTTCAATCCTCCTCTCCCCTAATCAGTTTAACCCTCTTATGAATAGCTCTTTGTCAAGCAATAGATTACAGTTAACTCAGTCTCTCGCTCACTCACTCACTCTCTGTCTGGTTGGGTTAACCCTTGCACCAGCAAGCACGTTCGGCTCATGTGGTCAAGCCCCCGCAACAGGGAGTGATACATTCAAACCAATTTGATCAACTTACACAACCCCAGTATCAATTCAGAAGCAACAAATCAACCATGGCCTTTGTGTTTAAATCTGCTGGAAAATGTTTCACGGTCTACCAAAACCTGTTTTGAATTACACTGTAATGACACTAACTCATGCATGTGTGACTCTGTTATAAGCCCTTTTGTATTCATGCTGGTAAATAATGACACTGAAACTGACCTTTCTAAAACACTTGCTGCATTTTGTCTGTTCATTCAGGCCAATCCAATGGTTTAAATGTCATCAGTTTAAACATGCACGCTACATAATTAATCAAGCCTAAGTGTTGCATTGTAATATAATCTAGAATGCAATAGTTTTCTTGTATTGCACTATTCCAACTGCCCTAATACTCAAAGAAAGTCTGGGATTGATCTGTGATCATAGGACCTTAGAACCTCATAGGCAACACTCAGGCCTTGACAGAAAAGCTCCCAGGCTGCAGAATACTGTGCCTAGTATCGTTCCCACTGCTCTGATTTCTGTCCCAAACACCTACAGCACTGTGAGATTAAATAACAGAGCCTTTGTCCTAAGAGTTGAAGAACATGAGAGCCACAGGTCTAGCCAGCATTCTCCTCAAACTGCGTGTCACTGTTTGACAGAACACTCCCTGGTCCAGTTTTAAGCAGAAATACAGACTGCCATGTCTATTTGTCCATCTAGATTCTGTCTGAGGAGGTAATATACAGTCCTGTTTAATGAAAATCACGTTCATCGCAGACCTTCTGAAAGCCAATCAACCCCAAAGCCAGCGATTGTTGGACTCAAATGATTTACGGTAAGGACCTAAATGGTTACGGTAATGTTTTCTAGAAGAAACATTTTTTAATTCCAACTTGTGAAGTACACGCTCATTCACTGAGGTTTTGTAAAGTGTGTATCCGTGTAAGGGTGAAACGAGACTATGACCCCCAGTGTTAATCAATCAGAGTGAGAAGGAACCGCCAGGCTGAGTCTGGGGTTTTGCCCTGGTTGTTCTCCCCAAACTCCAGGGTTTGTCCTCCATGCCGTCTCCGTTCGTTTACATCACCAGAGAGAACACATTTGATCTGCCCAATTTAAGGTAAGTGACCCTGACAGGACCAGCCTGGAGTAGCCCCTCCGTCTCATTCCCTGAGATCGCATCTTTATTTATTTCAGTCAACAGTTATTTATCTCGTCTGTTGCATTTCTCAGGTGAATGATTTTCTCCATGGAAGTTTGGCACATGTATTAATTAGGCCTTGTAAAGGGATTTCTGATTTCCCCTCAACAACACAGCAGACAGCGCAAGACATCTGTCTGTGTTTTGGACCCACTGGCTCTAATGGGGTCAACGGAAGGTGGTACAGACATAGCAAACACTCCTAAAAAACACTCACCGTATTCTGAAATACACCTGATATCCTGCCTGCACAAAGACTTTATTATGCCCCCATCCAAGATAGCGTTTCCTTATTATCATAAGTCATGGTCAGAAGGCATATGAGCAAGAGTGAATGTACATAAATAGACAAGTAAAAGTTAAGTTCCTTAGACTAAAAAGAGGTGCTGAGCATGGACAGTTGGAGACAAAGATCAGGAAATTGTCATTTCAAAGTCTTCTGGTTAAATCTGAGATCCCCCATACAGTTTAATTTGAGGGTAGAATACTTTAGATCTGAAGCAACGCTAGACTTCACATGTTGCCACCTGTCTGCAGAGAGGATGTGAGGCAGACTGGGGTAATGCTTACCCCACACCCAGACATAGGGAAACTGTCCCAGATCAAACATCAAGTCCTTCCTTTTATTATCTAACAAACTGTTAGATTGTGATTGTTACTTTTCCGTGTTTTCTTTACCCCGACAGCTGAAGTCTGGCAGAACTTTTTTTTTTTATTTAAATATTTTACGTTTTACGTTTGCAATGCAAACATTTGATAATTCATTTCAATATAATGTTTTTTTTCACAAAATGTACTAAATATTGCATTTACTTTCAAACTTATGTCTACATTTTTCTAAAATATGTGTAACAAATATATTAAAATATGCCATGTCTGCTACTTTGACATGCTACTCTGGCTGAATTTAAACCTTTTCTGATTATTGGCAAAATGGCTGATGTGATTGGTCAAAACAACAATTGCTGGATCTGAATTGGACTGCCTGAGTAAATGTAGGCTTTTGAACACATTTTTATCAACACACAAACGTATCATTGCGAAGTAAAAGTAAAAAAAAATAAACAAATGCCAAAAGACATTCGGTAGCTTCGCTATCATTGTGCTAACAACTCTTGTGGGTGAGGTAACACTTCTCTCCCTGCCTTTGAAATATTGTATTGTTTTATCAAACTGAAATGCAATCTGGAGATATAGCCTTATTTCCTTTTTAGGTCAATTAGGGCAATGTCTTTCATTAACGTTAAACAATGGTTTAAATGCCTGGAGTGTTCTTGGTCATTTGTTTCCATAGATTAATAATCTGTTAGATTTTGTGGCACATACTGTCTTTTGATTTAGGCAAAACTTGTTACTACAATTTCTGATTTTCAAAATACATTTTCAAAACATTTTGTTCCGAGCAGAACCCACAGAACCAATGGTGCCGGTGCTCTGCAGTCTGTAGCAAATACTTTGCAAATGTACCGCTTGACTAATCAAAAGGCTATAGGTTACTGGGCAGGGATGCTGTCAAAACTGAAGGGGGAATGTATAGAACAAAATACAGGAAAATTCTGCAAAAGACCCTACTTTAGGCCACACATTTTATTTTTGAGGTCGGTTATCAAACATGGTAGTCTGTCCTCAATACTTCCTCAATAGCAGCTCCTTTTGCAGGCAGAGGATGAGGTAGGTGGTGATGTAGCCCTTTGTCTTTTGTTCCCTGAGAGACCTTGACTGGATTATTGTACACTTGGCAAGAAAACTCTATTATTCCAAACACCTCATCTAACCTCCTTACAGCAAAACAACCTCATCTTCACTAGGTCACTCTTCTGAATACCAACAGAAATGTGTCATCACACCACCAGCCCCCACCCAAGTCTGCCTCAATTGAACCCCACCCCCTCTTCCCTTGCACTACAGCTGCCCAAACACTCAGAGCAGCATAATTATAGGGCTCTTGTGTGGATGGATTACCTATTTGGGGTATTCTCACCACTAAAACCCCTCCAGCATTCATAAATAAAACGTCTGTCCCCTCCCCCATTCTAACAGCTGTACTTAAACTGAAGATGATGACTTAAATATGTAGAAGACCGTCTACAAAGAACTACCACACACTGATCTTGGTTATCTTTGTGTCAACACATATTTTCTTGATGTTAAGTGAACATGAGGTGATGCTCACCGAACGTTATCCCTAATTCCTTTTTTAATTATATGTATTGTCAGACACAAAGAGATTTTATAAGTCATCAAGTTGTTTTAAGACTCATTGTTTAGATATTTATAGACATCAATTTTTTTCAGTAATTAATTTAACCTTTATTTAACCAGGGAGCTCAGTTAAGAAGACATTTTTATTTCCAACCCCGGCCTGACAAGAGGAAGCCATCCTCCTGAGGTAACGGACATGAGGATAAACGGGGAAATACAATGAAAATACAACAGCAAATGGGTAGAGGAAAACATAAAACAGTAAACAAGGCATAAACACCAACCGACCAAGTCAGGAAGGCAAGGTAAACAACAGAAAAGCCATAACAAAGCACAACGCACATCCAAGACAACACCTGACCATGGGGGAATTAATATTGTATTGTGCACCTCTGAATAAACACATCTAAGTTATTGAAGTTAAACTAGGATATTGAGATTAAAGATAACTGTCCTTTCCACTTAAGGTGCAGTTATAAACACAAACAAATGCAATTAGAAACGACACTAAGATGCTGTGCATCGGTAAATGGCTCCTAATAAACCTAAAAGAGAAAAGATTCAATTAATCTAAGTTGAAAGTGAGAATTGTTTTCCTGTGCATCCGTGTGCTTTGAAAGAACCTCGGATAAGACAATTCTCTAGTAAAAGAGGACTCACCCTTGTAGTGGGGATGCACACGTGGTGAGTACACTCCAAATTTGATGAGTATGGGAACATTGTAGCCCAGGCGAACCCACTCTACCACGTGCAACGGGAACAGGTTTGGGGTGGAGGCTCCTGTAGAAGTGGGGGTGAGACTGCAACCAAGCTCTGCAGTACCCCCAGCCCTGGCCGGGACCACCACCTCCACACCCTGGGACGTACCTGGAGACACACAGATCATACTGAGTCACTGAAGAAGGCTTCACAGGATCTGAATCAGCAGTAAAACATGTTGCTCTCAGAATGGTCAATGGCCAACAGCCGTAACATTGAGCAATATCTGAGAGGTCTTTAACATCCAAAACGAATGTGGATCCGTTTCCAATACGCTTGAGTCTCAAGCCAAACACAGTGAGTTTTATCCAAGATGTGTTTTTGATTCCACATTCAAGGAAGATAATAACTAAGTCCTGCGAGGATATAGAAAAAACTGCAAGAATGTGGATAAACAACAAGAAGCAAAACAAGAGGTGAAAAAGCTAAGTCACACAATTACATTTTAGAATTGGATGACAGCCGGCAAGTTCACAATGGCGGTTGACTCTCTGGAGGCTGGGAATTTTGGCCCCACAAAAACTGTAAACACCCATTTGGGGCTAGATGTTTGTAATATATTGTGGATGTGTGCGTAATCTGTGAGCACAATCAATATCCTAGTCATGAAATTCCAAGCTTCAATTCCATTTCCGATATCTGGGCAAGAGCCTTATAGCCTGTGCCTGCAACCGGGTTCCTGGCAATGTGGCGTTGTCAATGCACCTTGTGGGGCCTTAGTGATTAAGCACTCATCTCAAAGGGGGACACTCACTGATAGAGGGCAAGGCAGCAGGCCCTTCCACCCCTCCCGCCCCCAGTCCTTCTGGGGTCCATCGCCCGCACAAATCCCCCATAGAGGCGTGCTTTTAGAATGGGGCCAGTAGAAATCCCAGATTGATCTAAATCTGCACCCGTTTATTTTGTTCTAGATTAGGATTACGCCCCATTCGCTTTTACACACTGGCGTCTAGACCCGAACTGCCTCTTCCCTTTCCTCAATCCCAGTCGCGTGTGTGTATGGTGGCAGATGTCAGGGACTAAGTAGTATGAATCATGTTTTTTTGGAGTCCATTCAGATGTACCTGATAACCAAGGCCGAGGACTCTCTGCCAGTCAATGTGAACAATGAAGGTAAAGAGATACAAAGGTATGAAGGAGATGCATGGGTGGACATGAATACAAAGAGACAGAAATGTGGACAGGCAGGTAGTGAACGAAATGACAGGCCTATTATATATGACAAGCTTTTACGGTGCTTTGTTGTAAAGTAAACATAGACATGATTTGAGTTAACAGGACGGGTGTTTGCAACGAAACCAATAGAAACGTTATGACCAGAGTCAAATGTATCTTTCCCAATGTACAGCATGACACTTACGCAGCAGACCGAAGGCGAGAGCAGCTATGACACTCAGAAGCCCCAGTCTCTCCAATCCCATGGCCGTCCCTCACACGCCACGCATCTCCCAATCTGAAAGCACAGGAACACACCATTCAAACATCTCGCTCAAACCGCATTAGTCTGTTGGCCGCTCGATAACGGATTGGATGATGTGAACGATCTCTGCCGCTGCAAAATGTTGATGTGTTATCTATGTTTGGAATTGGGATCGAGGGAATGCGTGTTCAAAATAGCACTGGGAGGTGTCTCTGTCAATGAGATGGTCAATGACATGATACTTCTGCCTGGTTGATGCAGCTCATACTGGGCGAAAAACTATACAGGTTACATATTAGGAAAACACGAGGGACTATTAGATTGGCTCTGTCCTGTTATGCAAACCATAGTGTCGTTTTCAATACTGAAAGATCAATAATCTTTCTTCTTGAGTTTCAATGTGAAGAGAACCCTGTAAAATATTCCATCCTGGTAATGTAATTTCTATCTCTGACATTGCGTTATTACACAGGCCTTCTGTATGTGAACTGGGGATAACTTCTGTAACCAGCTTCTGTAACCAAAAACAACTTCCTAGAAAGTAGAATGGATAGACTCTGGCAATACAAAGGGTCAATAAAGCTTGAATAACTCAACTGTGCAGTACAGTCTGGCCCATGAAGTGACAATAGTGGAATGACCCACTACACTCCAAACAAACAAGCACACTGTCGTCTCCACACACTCAAACCACTAATACCATCTTATCGGTAAGTTAATTACACTAATAAAATGAAGCTATTTTTGGAAAGCGAGCAAGTGTAATGGCAACAGATATGCCAAGGCAACTCACGTGACATATATTGTCTCATTCTCAAATCGTAAACAGGTCTGAAAGGAATAGGTTAGGGATACTGGGAATAGGGTGATCACACTTCAGTCCTGTTGGAAATTAGCGATGCTTTTGTGTAAGAGTAGTAGAAATGGCTACATGTCAAAACCAAAGCAAAGGTTTCCCCTCTAGGGTCGAAGATGGAAGCATGAGTGATGTCAACTGATGTCAACTGTCTCATGCCTAAAACGCCTTAAGAAACGCCATAGAACACTTCCAATTCCATATATGTTGTTTCCTTCCCAGTGTACTGCTTATTGTGTCATGGTGTCTCTCAGTTGGTAGACCGTTGGGTTTTTAACACCAAGGTAGTGGGTTCGATTCCTACAGGGTTATGGAAAAAGTATTCATGTGTATGCATTCACACCTGTATATCCTTCTGGATAAGTCGGTTAAACAGCTAAAAATCATCCCTGCAAAGTGACTGAAACGCATTATTGTCTATTACTGGAGCGAGAGAGTGTCCAATACTACAGACCCTGCCAACAGAATGAGATGGGGTCAAACTCTAAAGGTGTAGAGAGGTCGGACAGCCCCACCACTAATGTGGGGTTTCAGTCGGATGTGTTCCCCATAAGAAAAGAAGGAGGCATAACAACCAAACATTGTGGGCTTTCATAGTTTTTAGATAAAATCCTTGTGCTGGGTCTGTCATCTGCTAGGAGATGTACAGTACACTATAATGCATAATGTGAAAGTGATGTTTAATCTTAGAATGCAAAAGAAAATGTTAATGTTTGCATTTTGTATAAAGCGTAATCAGTGTTCTTTCTGAAAGTAGGGGAAGATGGAGACATTCCATTATATTTTCTTATAGATAAATTCTAATGATAAAGCCTTATATGGTGTTCTGGACCCTTCTGTCAGACTGAGTTAATTGAGACAAAAAACAAACACAGTCACAGACACTAATATAATCTGAGTCTTTGCTTCCAGAGGTCAATCACTCAATGCAGTAAAGTAATAGGCAGCTATGCAGATGACATTTAACTTTGTAATTCTTAACCTTGTTGACTAGTTTCATCTTTTACTGTACTTCAAAGAGACAAATTACTTTGGACTGCACCCTTGTGAACACCTTGTCTAATCCCAAATGGCCACTCAAAACCTTAATAGTGTAATTGAATTAGAATTCTGTTAAATGGCATCTGCCAGAAGCACAGTGTCCTTGACATGCAGGCAGACTGAGATTCATTGCTCTAGCTGCACTACACCAAAAAGTGCCCTTTCTATTCTTCAGCTGTTAAAGAGTAATCATACATTACATTCCTAATCTATCAAGATTCATCTACTTATCAGCAAACATTTGTAGTGATGTCAGCACATATTCTACACTAAAACCCTTGAGACCATTGTGTTTACGGGGATATTTACTATTTTGATCACATTATAAATGAGGCTGTTTATACCATTTCAATGTGACAACGTGTGAAACGCACACACTTACAGTAGAGCGTAAGGAGCAGATGGTAAAACAAATCTCACACCAGCAGATAAGCTACAGTACAGTTTGAAGAGTAGGAAACATGGAGGGAAATAATCCTCCCAGGTCTGGCCAGTACTTTAATGAGGCCACTGAAAGCAGCCCTGAAAAGAGGTAACGCTCAAGCTATAAGGATGTTCACTGTGATCACGGCATTAAAGTAGAATCACACACAGACAAAACTGTACCTTTTCTCATTCAAACTCATGACAAATCAACGCTACACAATCCATCTCGCGATACATGCTAAGAAAATACAACCATAATAGCAACCAGGGCAGAGCAGAGAAAGACCTGATAAGCAGCTGTATTACTTTCTTAGTAATCCTGGTTCATGCTGCTTGGGCCATTGCCTCAGATCTGGCCGGCAAGAGGGGCTATTGTAATGAGCGAGAACCATATAGCAGGTGCAAGGAAAGAAGACATATACAAGTAAATCATATTTAAAGGGAGGTGTCTACTGGATATCACAACAGACAAATTACTAGAAGAAAAAGTTATAGGCCTGCAATCTACACAGCTCTAACACTGACTTGCCCTTGAGCAAGTTCCACTTCATTTTCTTTATGCAACCCTCTGATCAGGAATTATGTACACCCTGGACACCAGAAGGGTGCAGTTAATGACGACGAACGTTGTAAGTTAAAAGTTGAATACCTCCGATCTAAACGTTACTGACCCATTTTACTGAAAGTGGACTCAGACCCAACTATACTTTCGAGATTTAACTTAGAACGAGTCATAGAAGAAAACATTTCTTATTTTTATCTTTTTTTTTTCCCTCTCCAAAGGTGTTTCTAATCAAGTCAATAAAACCCTGAGTGGAGAAGTAGATCAGCCTGGCATCCGTTCATTGAGAGGCTTTTGGTTTATGTATTGTGTGTTGACACACTTCTTTGTTCAACTGACCCTTTTGGAGTTGTTTGCCCTACCCCATGACTTCTGGTGGACAGGTGGACCTTAATTTAACACCGCCCCTGGAGACATAAAGCTGCTTAAAGACTGCACTAAGGTGAACTGAAAGTGTATAAAGGCAAGGATAGCAAAATGCAGCAAGGTAAACTACTTGACATGCCATGGCCTTGTTAGGAGAGTGAGAAAACTGGAGGAACATGTCTTGGTTGACCAAGAGAAAGTAAAATACCACTAAAGAACCCATTTGGTTCTGGAGATTCATCTGTACTTCACAAGTTCAACTCTACTAACAGTGTACGCAAAACACTGAGTAACAGAGTCCCGTAAATCACAAAAGCCCATGTTTGAACTGAGCTATACAGTTGGACTTTGGTCACAATAGTGCAAACCCCATGTATCATGTAAAAAATCCAACATCATAGTTCATGCCCCTCTGTGACAAGTGAAGCTTGTGCCTCAGTAGGCAAGTTAAATATTCAGCATCAATGTGGCCCAGTAATGATCTCCAGATTCAGTAATACCAACCATGCATAGGGTATTTCAATAGAATGAAAAGACCCTATGCGTGGTTGTTCAGAAAGGTCAGGCACCTTAAAACATATGCAAAGTATAATTTGCTATATTTTAAGAGAAAGCATCCAATTCTGTTGTATTATACCCAGTGTCCACATGGGAAGATGGGACCCCAAATGGGATAAGAGGGTTTAGAATGGGGCTGTTCTCATATCAGTTTAAATTTAAAAGAAAAGATGTGTTGCAACCTCTCTAAGATTGTAATGCAATAACTAAATAATATGCACACATTGGAATAAAGGCGTATAAGAAAAACCTCTCTAAGTGATTTATGTTAGTTTATTTACAAGGATGCCCTGTTGCTTTTCTATTGTGCAAACGGGAATCTTTATTGTCTGACGGGCGTTCTCGAGAACAAATAGGAATGACAAAATGACCATTCTGCTATGATTGAGCATTGTCCTCTGTATTCATTAAATTGTCGAATTAATCTCATTAACATTAACTTAAGCCTACCTCAGGCCAAGAATAATTACTATTATTATTATTCATAAACATTTCATTCTAACGCAAGCAAAATACATCACGTTACACTGCAAGGCCCGTAACTACATCTAATTACCAGGGGGATAAAGCACAAACAAAAATGTTCAAGACGGGACGTCAACAGAGGAGACACCCCATTCCGCTGTTGCGTGAATGTTTAAATGATAGGTGGAACTGAAAGACGTAGTCCTATACCAACACAACATAATACATTATCTGTCTAGACCACCACTAAGGAGGGGAATGCTTATTAAATAAAATGTACAAACATCAGAATATAGATGTAAATACATCTACATAGGATTTCCATTACAAGTTTGCCTTTGGTGTATTTCACACAAAGTTATTATGGCCATATTATACTGATTTATAATAAAATTCAGGTTTTAGCCTACCTTACAGAGGCACTTTCTCTAGTCGTTTTTGAAGCACTCTGGTCGACGTATTGCGTTATTCAACATTTCTTCTACAGATGACTTACAGGGAAGTTTAATTAAAACTGCAGGTGTTGCACAAGGGCAAGTTGTATCATATAATATAAATACGTGGCCGACTGTGTTTTCACGTGCCACGCAAGATGGGTGCTGTACCCTGCCGAGAAGTTTTAAAAAAGCTCCGTAAAGATGCAACAATAGCTTATTTCAATTCTTAGTTTTTAATCCAATATAACGATAGGTCAAAACTCGAATAAAAAAGCATAGATGAGTTTTAGAAAATCTATTTAATTCCTCGGCTTCGTGTAGCATAGTCCAAAGTTACCCTGGGTGTTGTAAAAAGGAGTAATGAAAAACACTCTTCGAATCCAAGTTAAAGTTAAGCGTTATGCAAAATGTCGCCAAATATGAGCACAGCTCGGTTCCACAATGCAATGATGTTCATAAAAGCATAAACTCATAGGCTTCATCTAATACGGTCCTCCTAATTTCGTCCCTTTCTCGTTATTATACCTCTCCAGCCTAGTATCAAACGCATGCACTCTGTTTGAGCGCAGCAGACAAAAGCGCCTTTTCGTGGGAACGTGCAACGTAATCCGTCGAGAAGGACGATTTGGGGTCCCTGACAAAAGACAAATGCTTTGCGAGCGAACGCGTCCTAAACAATGGGTCAATGCGGTACAAATCCCACCCAGACATACATGTTTTAAAATAATGGCTAAACTGTCATTACAATTCCATGCTGATTCAGATACAATGCCTTTATGAATCAGATATTGTTAAATAATGTATTTGATGTAAATTGCTTTGTCATAAAGTTAAAACAAAATGGCAATACAGAGTATGGTTTTTAAATATGGCCAAAATAAATAACATTATTCCTCAAAACTCCAGTTTTTGCAGAATCAACTTTTTCGGCTTTTTGAGTCGGTCAGACGCAGGTTCAAGAGCGAGTGTCACAAATAGACAGGATATGCTACAGTTCTTTAACACCATCTGTTCTACATAATTCAAAATAACACAGAATTGTTAGATTGGCAAGTGGTTTTGCCATACATTACCTTATATTAACAATTGTATTTGTTCATAAAAAAATGATTAAATGTTATTTATATGTAAACCGCTTTAACACAGCCCTTACCATTTATTTACTTTTGAAACATTTTCTATCTATATTTTTTGATTTACAAGTGCTATACACTCAATGAGGGCGTTTTACATTTGCGTGCTTTCGTGCAATTTGCATTTAGCAACATATTGACAGCCCTGCCTTAAATTCCATCTTTGCGAAGCTCAGAATTTTGGGACAGGGTCAGAGGCCTTGGATACAAGCAGTTTATGAATGACAGCCCTGCCTTAAATTCCATATTTGCGAAGCTCACAATGTTGGGACAGGGTCAGAGGTGCTGATTAAATTCTTTGATCATTTTCAAAGCATTCTTTTGGGGCATTGAGAAATAATCTTATTAACTGTTCATATATCTGTCGGTTATCTTCAACTTGCTTCCAACCGTTTCTCTTTGCCAAAGCAATTTGTTTGGCATATGCTATCATGATTTCCAGATTTGCTTCAATATACAGGGCAGACTGTGATGGCCCTGGGACACCCCCCAGTCCTTGCACCAGGATACTATACCCCCTTTTGTCTGACCACCACGTCTCCCATGAGACAAGCTTGGAGATCCGTCTCTGACACACAAAGAAGTCTGTCTCCATCTAGTGCCTTCCTTTAGCCTACATGTATCAGTTCCCAGGTGTTGATTGGCAAATACATATCAATGAAAGTGCTAAAATAATAAAAAATAAATAAAAAAACAAGATGCATTTAATAAATATTAAACAGCAACTACTACAGAGAACTTAATAGTGATTAATTATTACTGGATGATATGTAACATCAAAATACTATTGAAATACTGTGAATTAGTGTGGGATCATGACAAATATACTTCCCTTTACCAATACATGTTTATTTATGTTTATCCAAATTTTTGACCACCAAAACATGATCTGATTGCACAATAGTTTTTGTAGATACGTTTCAGTCAACACCAATCATACTCAATGACCATACATCTGGAATAAGTATCTCAAAATCCTGTTAGCCTACGAAACAGACAGGCAAGAATTCATCACGACATGGGAAGGGAGGACAAATGCATGATATTAGAAACAACATTTAGGACTGTGCATTGTGTTTTTGTTCTAATACATAGGAAATAAAAACAAAAACCATGGGAAACCTCCCTTTTTGGAATTCTCCTACAGTATACCAAATTGCTTTTAGTGGTTAACTAACATAGGCATTGTTCATACTCTGATGAGTGGCACTAACAGTAATGTCTAACATTAATAGGTCAGAGGGAAAATGGCTTCATCGTTACTATTCACATGACTAAGGGTACTACTCGAAGGCCTCCAACAACAACAACTAGGGGATTCAAACCACACCATAAGCACACAATAAACAATGTATTTCATTATTGTAGATTTCACTGGGTCACATAGCACTACTAGTAATGGCTTGGCAACTGTAGGGTTTAACAGGTATTTTTCATAAATACTGTATATGGTTCTTACCGTGTGATATCAATCAATACGTATTAATACAGAACACATGATATTGGAAGCATTTTAAAAATACAAACATACAGTGCAGTCCATAAATATTTGGACCGTGACACATTGTTGTTTAGGCTTCGCTCTTCATATTTTCAACTGAACAGTTATAGCAGAATTACATTTCAGACTGTCAGCTTTAACGCATCTTCATCAACTTTTAATGAAGCATTTAAAAAAAACGGTGTTTTGTAAATAGACGCCCCCCAATTTATAGGTACCAAAAGTATGTTGATAATTGGCTTTAAACTCTGTAATTATTTGCCAGCTGAACTAGAGCCTGGACTTCAAAATGCAACATAGGTAGTTAGCCTAAAAAACAGATGACCTAAGAAAGAAAAAGATCCTGTTCTGAGAAAGGTATTGTGGATAGATTAGACAAATGTACCAGAGTAATGACACAAAAAAAGGCATGCAAATGTATCTGTGAAATCAGGTTATTTTTGTGTATGTATAAGTGCCTCCGCAACTGGCTTACTTGCCTTCATGCTGATACCCAGCATATGGGGAGGCCTGTGGG
>JACXGK010002083.1:0-19100 GCA_016801125.1 Novumbra hubbsi | reverse complement strand
GGCAGTCATCAAATGTAAAGGCAACCAAGTACTGTAATGATTGTGGTCATTTGTCCAATTACTTGGGTTCTCTAACATCATGAGGACTGTATACAATATTAATAAGTGTTAAAAATTTTAGAATGAATATGCCCTCAAACTAAAACCCACTGTCTGCACTTTAACGTCTTATCAAAAGGTAAAACAGAGTCATAGTTTAATTTCTAAAACCTGTGTCACTGTCCAACTACTAATTTACTGCACTGTATTTAATAAACATCAACACTGCACTTCCAGTTTCACCCATCAAATATAAACAAACAACAGCTTTTTCTAATATAAAAACACTGTCTTGTGTTGTATAAGACCACAGTGAATGAATGATACAAGCTAACTCCAATCCTCCTGCACACGTTTCACACAGTTAAAATGGATGTGATTAAGTGGAGAGAAATATAAGCACCACCATCTGCACATACACAGCATTAATCAAATAGCACCTGATGCAGAGAGGTTATTAGGGGTAAAACCCTGGCTGTCAGTGTCACTAGAAATAAAAAGCTGTGTGATTACAGGAAGCCTGGTGTCTTGGTGAATAGTTAGTATTTTAGAAAATCTAATGCATTTGTAGCTCCAGACGATAACTACAATACAGCAACACAAATATGCAGCAATTAGAGGAAGGTTTAAATGAAGTTCCAGCTAAACGTTCAGTGGATATACGGACCAGAAAGACATGCTATGAAAGGACACTTGGAACCATTACAAATATTTTAAATCAGACAAATACCGCAACCTGATTTAGAGGTGAAACATCCTCTGCTTTCCTTAATTCTATTCTACAGTCACAATAATATCCAACATGTGAAACCTATACTTTAAAGGTTGAAGAAAAAACACACATTGCACTGTAATTAAAAATGCCTTCACGTCTGAAGTCATGAAACACTGTCGTCATGAAATGCATCCATAGTTTAAAAAAAGTGGAATATATTTAAATCTATGCATTTGAGGATGGCAGTTGAATACATGACAAATGAAATGCTACAGGCAGGCAATCCACAGGTCTTATACAATTAAAAGCAAAAATGTTTACTTATCTTGAAAAATATCAACATTTGAAATAAAGTTAATGACCAACACAACCGTTCTATACTTTTTGGCTGAATGAAGCAATAGTGCTTTTATGAATATATCAATGCAGTGTTTTTTACCATGATGCTGCTGATTAAGAAGAAACTAATACAGAAAAAGCTCTGTTGATTGTGATGGTTGGTCTAGTAACGGAGCTGGATTCTCCAGCACTGCTCCCCATTTTCTTGGCTTAGTTGACAGGAGAACTTAACCCAAGTTGGTGATGTTGGCCCTCCCACCAGGGGGCGCTACGATGCGTTGGGTGTTGCGGCGAGGAACATTATCATCAGCTTGTGCACCTGGGCATAAAAGGGAAAACATGAACGTCTTTTTTATTTATTTCTCTTCTGCAAATCATATCCCAGCTTCTACCCATTTCCCGATATCCCATTTGTGATTATGGCCTTGCCTAATTGCAGCAACTTCCAGCAGACTCGAAGATTGGGACATGAATCCTACAAACAAAACACCACCATGTAGTTTGGCTTCTTATCACACCTCTTGCTCAACCAGGATATTAGCTGAAACCAACACACTTGAAGGAGTGCTTCTCCAACTAATGACCACAGTCGGAGGCGCCCAGCCCACCAATAGATGTCGCAAGAGAGTAAAATGGCAAGCCCTCCCTATTTGACAATCCCTCCCACCAACTTTGGAGGGTGCTTAGCCAATTGGCACCAGTCGTTGTCAATTTCATAGTTTTAGGGGATTCAAATTTCTTCAGTGTAAAACAATACATAAGAGTACAAAAATATATAAAATTGCTGGCTAAATGATAATACTTGTGTGCATAAATGTCCTGGTTTAAGAGCTGTAATAGGCATGTTAAGCTGTACTGACCGGACAGGCTGAAACCAGACTGGTGCAGGTTACGGACAGGATGGGGAGCCTGTTGCTGTTGTAGTTGTTGCTGTTCCAGCTTGGCTGGAGAGGTCTTTACCAAGGTAACCGGGGTGATGACCTTAGGTGTTACATTCTCACACACTGGCCCATCATAAAGACCCCTGGGGACACCCCTCAACTCAGTCAGCTGGTAGGACAAACAAAAGCAGACAAGAAATGATAGCATCAGTTTTGCCATCATTACAGTGATGAAAGTTAGGTGAAATGTCTAGAAACAAGCACTAATGGATAGGTTGCACCAACACAGTTTCATTTTCAAACCATTTTAAAAATAATATTTTATTTAGAAATCTTGTTGCACCAAATGTAAAATATAGACTTTAATTCATCCTAGTTAAATGTAATCCTTTCTCTAATCAAAGTTTATTTAAGACAGTAAAATGGAAAGCGTATTATATTTTGATGTATTATATATTAGAGACTGCCATCTTTTGTTATTATTAACACTACACAGGTTGGAACTGGAAGCGCGAGAATAGAAGAGTGGGACAAAAATGGAGGACACTATCGCTTGGAAAATAATTGTTTTAATAAATGTTTCAGGTCTACATGGATTCAAAAGAATGAATAAATATGAATATAAATATATACATTTACCTTAAATACTAATCCCTTGCAAAGAGTGAATTTGTTCCCTTCTATTAGTAATTGCTATTGAATTATAAGAATCTCTTTTTATAATTTCAATACATCGGTATTTCGGTTATGGGGCGTTTGCTTGCTATAATGCTAGAACATTTAGCTAAAATGCTAGAACATTTAGCTAAAAAATTCTCCTTACAGAATACCGGTTGGTTGAACTGTCCGTCGTTGTGGTAGGGGTTAAGTAAAGGGGCAATCTGCTGGGAATCAATTCTGATATTTATTTCAGCAGAGAGAATCTATTTCTTTGGACGGTGGCCACCCTCTGGTCTGAAATAGCAGTTTTCTCCATTCTCCCCTATCCTTTTTAGCCTTCGCTTTCAAGTTTTTACAGCAATGCTTAATTTGGTTTGTGTCCCTTTTCGCTTGTAGCTCCTGTCGAACCCCCATTGAAGTCACAAATTTCCAGCCCGTCTCATTCTTTTTGGCAATCATGTTGTCTGTTTTTTTATCCGCCTGTATGATACTAAATTCAGTTTAGACAGTAGATTTTTTCATAAGAGAAAAAGTTGGAACTTCTTTGACAAGCCATGATAAGTTTAGCAAACAGATAAAAGCTTACGTTATTTTATGAAACAAATGTGGTCTACTTTAGAAATAACAGATTCAAATTTAAAAACAAGCCACAACCAAATTTATGAACGACAACTGCAGCAATGCTAGTTTGCATTGCTAGTTTTGCAACTTTGTTTACTATCGTTTCAGGGTAAAGCATCTTTTTCCGGTGGGCTACTGTATTTATTACTAATTAATATCAATGTCGAAGTTGGAAATAAAATTTTAAAAAATATATATTTTTAAATTATTTGCAATAGTAATTTCTGAAATTACTAATGGCTTATAGCTCATTATTCTGAGAATATTCATTCTTTTCAAGCTAAAACTGATGTAAAGTTGAAACATAATTGTTGAAATAAAACTAAAATGCCTCTGTCTAGTACAACAGCAAGTTGTGGCTACCTGGGAATACCGATGTATACAGAGTTCTATAAACCTAGCACATATGACTTTATTATAGTTTGTCTTCGATCTGGGAACTGCTGTATTAAACAAATGTCAATTTCAGTGCAATACAGACATACCCTACTTCGAGCCTTTATCCTCTTGTAAACATGGTCAGGAAAAGGCTTGCGGCTCACATAGCGCCCACAGCCCTCAGTGGTATGAAGGATGCCATCTTCCAACACTATTTTGCCCTGGCTAATCACCACCATGGGAGCTCCACGCACCTCAATGCCCTCAAATATATTATACTCCACAGCCTGCAAAAGGAAAGGATCAGATGAGAAGTGTCAAATAGACTGATCCAGTAAATGAACAGAAAAAAACAGGTCATTTCAACTTTAGTATATACAATAAAATGCTGTGTGTGTAGAAATATGTTAGTTTAGGTGCTTATTTTGCAGAGTGTACATAAAGAAATATTGTTAACCTATTGGCTTTCTATAAATCATGTTCATTGTTGTTTGAAGATAATCAATTATTTTTTAAATGTAAATCTAATGTCTATGTTTTCCAAAATGTTTGTCTTCTTATTTGTTTGAACAGGTGAATTCCTTTCCAAATCATCTCCAAACAGCAACAACTTTGCCACAAGTTGTTTCAAGCAATCTACTTGAGGTTGAAGAAACTGACACAAAAATAAGATCATCGAAAACATATCAAAATATTTTAGCACTGATATATCATCACTGACGTGGTAATTGTTATTGACATGATAACTTTGGTTTATCGTATAGCCCTACGTTAATGTATTTTGATGAGTACAAAATAATACTGCCAGTGGTCAGTGGAGACTCACCAGGTTGTGGCTTTTAGCTGAGATTATCTTGCAGATGTCTGGGTCCCACAGTACCAGGTCAGCATCAGAACCCACTGCAATGCGTCCCTTGCGAGGGTACAGGTTGAAGATCTTTGCCGCGTTAGTGCTAGTCACGGCAACAAACTGGTTTTCATCCATTTTGCCAGTAACCTAATAGAATCAGAGGACAAAGTTAGGTCTTTGACTTAATAACAAAACAAGTGTCCATTATAATTTGACCAAATAAGACAACCCCTTGATTACATGAAAGACTGTAGCACAAACAGGGAAGTAAATTGACCATATCTGCAGTACCTCAATAGGCAAGACACAGTTTAAAGTATTATGTTTAACTGCGATATGTTAGATGGGGTTAGAAAACCTGTGAAAAAGGTCAGTAAAAGGTGCCTCACCACACATTTGTCCCAGATGATAGAGAGTCTCTCCTCTGTGCCGTTGGTGCCCTCGGGTATGAGAGTGAAATTGTCCTTGCCCACGGCACGTTGGGCGGTGTGGAAGGTGCAATGAGCACTACCAGTCACCTGCAGGTCACCACTGCAGAGAAACAAACAACGGAGGCAGAGAGGGTGTGACAGACTGCTGAAAGGACTTGAGCTGATTTGATTTTGTCATGGGTGATATGGTCTTCCTGGAGGCTAGGATGATTTTGTCATGGGTGATATGGTTTTCCTGGAGGCTAGGATGATTTTGTCATGGGTGATATGGTCTGCCTGGAGGCTAGGATGATTTTGTCATGGGTGATATGGTCTTCCTGGAGGCTAGGATGATTTTGTCATGGGTGATATGGTTTTCCTGGAGGCTAGGATGATTTTGTCATGGGTGATATGGTCTTCCTGGAGGCTAGGATGATTTTGTCATGGGTGATATGGTCTTCCCTGAGGCTAGGATGATTTTGTCATGGGTGATATGGTTTTCCTGGAGGCTAGGATGATGCCTCTGTAAAACGTGTGCAAGAAACTCATGATTACTGAATATTTCTGTTGAATAACATGCATATTGTAAACGGAACACCTACCAGGTGAGTAATGAGTTAAGATAGTCAGGGGTGGTGGGGTCAGGGCTGAGTGGTGGGGAGGTGATGTAGGCAGCTGCCTTGGCCCAGTTTTTACTCCAGTAATGAGTGCCATCTGTGCCCAGACTGGCAGAGATGGGCTCTCCATACACCACAGCACCTAAGGTACAACAGACACGCAAGATCAGCATCTTCAGTCTTTTGTCATGTTTACAAGGCAGAACCGATGTACAAAATAATTTGAATGCAAAATAACTTCAAATTCTGACAGAAAGAACAAAATAACTACAAATGAAACTTTAGAGGTGTGTTAGAAGTTAGAATGTTAAATGCTCAGCTTGTAATGCAATTATCAGGCCAGGGCCATCTAAGTGTAGAAAACAAAAAATAGAGTATTTTCCACCAGACAAAAATGATAGTGCTAGTGTTTACTCCTTCACACAATCTTTGAAGTCAAAGGATTTCTCATGGTTCCTGCAAAGAAAAGCTGTTGGACTGCTCAACTTGGATAGCTCTTAAGAGTCTACAAAAATGTTTTCCCCCACTAGATAATGAGTAACAATCAGACCCTGAGTTGTCTATTATGGGGTTTGACAGGAAGACAACACCAAAAGCCAAAATGAAAACCCTGGTGTTCATAAATAAAATCAGATATGTCAGAGCCTTTTTCTAACCACATTCATAAGTCGTATCTGGCTGTGTCATGCTATATCACTAGTGTCAGTAAAATCTGATTAATTGGCCCAAAGTGCTTTTTCTGTCCCCACCTATGTGACAAGTTGTCTGATGTCACTTGTCCACAAATAAAACCATTTGTGGAGTCTCATAACTATGACAACTATCATGGAATCATGGTGAAAAGAAAATGTACAATGTCATTGGCATAGACAATCTGACATAAGTGAATATTTGTTAAATTTGATGTAGTACCATATATCAACAATTTAATCACTGGTCTGATATAGTCATTTTCACTGCCTAACAGCACTAGTTTGAATACTTTCCAAATGCACTGTATATTGGTCTGACATTTATACAAGCATGAACACAGACAAATACAATTTTGTCCCTTTCAAACGCTGTTTAATTAAGCAGCCAGTATTCATTAATCTGACACTATTCAAACAAAGCCCCTCAAGGAGAAACTTCCTTCGCTTGGACATAATTAATTGGTCCCTAACCTCTAAATGAGTACTGAACACGCTACAAGTGTCAGTCAACTTCAATTAGGCATAGATATGGATGCTAAAATCTTGACTAGAACCAACAAATTTGATCACATTTCTTTAGGATTAGCCCCTCTACACTGTAGAGTTTGCTTCCGCACAAATATACTTTGCTGTCACTGCCCACATCCCACCTGGAAGTCGATGTCTCTGTCCTGAGCAACTGTTCTAGATTCTGGATACAGGCGCATTGTTTTTTTTTACCATTTAGTTAGCTGAACAAGTTTTTGCACATTTTAATGGCCAACCCTCACAAATTGGCCAGTTTGGCAAGCTGTGATCGCTCCCTTCGGCACTTTTAGTGAGTTTTACCTAGCAACTTTGCATAACTTCTTTTGTTGTTGCTTGCTCTAAGGGTTTAAGGCTGGGTAAATTATATAATCATTTCGACAACTGCTGATGCGAAAAAATACTTATATGCTTTTTCACTGACACTTTGCTCCTCAAATTAGAAGACAAAACAAATGACACACCTAGAATCACAATTTTGTGACCTCTAAAATGGGGGGCCAGGTTTAAAAAGGCATTTCTACAATTACCCTCAAATTAGACCTGACAGTCTACAGAACATGCGTCAATACCAGAAACACATGACTTGACACTTGACTGAAGTGTATACCCGCTACGGCACTCCAGGACCAACATTGCCTATTGCTGCTATAAACAGTAGTGAAAATGCAAAACCACGAAAGGGCAATCAATATAAAACCTGTTGCGGTAGACCATCGTCACACATTTTCATACGTTTTACTATTACCTTTTTTCCTGGCCAGGGCAATGACATCAGCAGCACTCTTGCTCATAACCTTTGTGATGTAGAGGGGGCAGTTGGTCTGATTGGCCACTGTGACTGATCGGTTGACTGCTTCTGCCTCCACCTACACAGCAACAGACACAGAGAGAGGGTGTTCAGCCCAGACAGTCCATACTCTGTGACCTTAATGCTGCAGAAGTAATATATATGCTGACCAGGCATTCTGGAAGAAGCAATCATTTTCTGATATCTCTGGGCCAAATGTATTGTCTTTGCAGCAGCAATTATTACATTTCGCAAGACAATATTTTGATTTCATCCAATTTGTCACAGAAATGCATTAGCAAGTTTGCTAAGCTCGTAACAGCGATGTTAGTTACTTTTCAATTAATACATAATTAACTGAAACAACATTGAATAATTAACTGAATGTCACTGAAAGAAAACAGACAGCTTACGAAGAAACTTAATGGGATGCTGGGTGTTGTAACATGACATTGAGCAGAATCCATACACACAGGCATCTTCTTAAGATGTAAGAAAGAACGGAGGGAGCAAAAAGCAGGAAAAGACTGCAAAAGAAACTGAAGTTGTGGTGGAAATTCACCTTTCAGCAGGACTATGATCCGAAGCATAAGGCCAAAGCAATATTTAAGTGGCTGAAAAACAAAATGTTGAATGTAGTTCCATCAAAGTCCTTATTTCAATCCCACTTAGATTCTCAGGCACTATTCTAAAATTGCAGTTCAAAAGTAGTGTACAATCAACCTGAACCATATTCTGGGGAAGGGACAAAGATCACTCAAGCAACATATTTTGGTTTTTATTAATCTTACAAATATTTTCCAAAATAATACCAATGTAACTTTACAATAATGTAATTTTAGGTTTGGTGTTTATAAAATAAAATAAATTGGAGAGAACTGGGTCAGAACTCGTTAATTAAATGGAGATCATATTCATGTAAAAAGGGATTGATTAATTTCAAATGCTTGTTGTAATAATTAAATGTGGGACATGAACTGCATAATTTAAGTGTCTCACAAAAGTGGATGGGTTAATTGAAACCCCTTTCTGGAAGGCAACCTCTGAGTTTTGTCAGCAACATGTGAACATAAAGGACCCTCCAAGCCAGTGTGTAAGACAGAGTGGATGAATTAATATTCACAGAACATCCACTTGCTATGAGCTCCCTCAAACATTCTGAGTAGCTTGCTTAAGGACATGTTTGGCCACAACAGTGCTTTGAGAACTGTCACTTTCTCCAGAATTCACCATAAGTATTCAATTCTGAGGAAATAACTTGACGATTTAAAAAGACACAAACCTAACAACATAAGGTTCCATACTTCACAGAGTATGCCAGAGCACAATCCAAGCCATACCAACTCCACATAGAATTGTGTTGAGGCATTGATCTGGGGAAAGTTCTAAGAAATTGCTAAAGCATTAAAACGGAGCACAGTAAGGTGGACATTTGGAACCACCAAGACTCGTTCCAGGGCTGGTCGTCTGGCCAAACTAAACAACCGGGCAAGAAGGTCCTTAGCCAGGACCCAAGAACCCTATGACCACATGGTACATACAGTGGGGAGAACAAGTATTTGATACACTGCCGATTGCAGGTTCTCCTACTTACAAAGCATGTAGAGGTCTGTAATTGTTATCATAGGTACAATTCAACTGTGAAAACAAAAATTAAGAAAATTATGTATGATTTTAAAGTAAAGTCTCTCAATCATAAAGTAAAGGCATTTGAAGGACTCTGAGCAACAGGTTGCGCTGATCACCTGGTTAACAACATCCCTGTTAAGACAGAGGTCAGAAGATTCAATGTTTAGTTTCCTATCTTTTGTAAAGTCATTTCTTAATTGGGTTCTTTACCGAACGTCATTCGTGCAAGAAGACAGCGCTGAGTGGAGGAAACGCAAGGGGAGGGTTCAGGCTTAATTAGTGTGATTGCGGACTCGTGCATCCAATTCATCAAGATGGAAATAAAAATGCCAGCCTTGGTTACAGTGTAAGTCCAGTCGGCGAACGCGGTCCTGGGTGCAAACGCGGTCCTGGGTGCAAACAAAGTGGATATTCCCGCAGGGAAGAGGAAAGAACGGCATTAGGGCGTGCATCAATGTGCAGATTGCTTCAGAGACGCCATTGGTATATGTATTCTTTCCATTGTTTGAGGGTTTGTTTATTTGGTTTGGTTTGTTTGTTGATATGTAAATCTCCTGCGACAGTAATGATTAGCCAGAAACTTAAGAATAATAGCAATGCACAGTTATAGGAGTCTTTAATGGTTACTGGTGCTGCACTAGATTCTAGGATTGTTCGTTTTGATTTGTTAAGGGAAAACAAATAGGCAACAAAGTAACAAATGCGTTTATATTTGATTATATACTGAGGGAAATATAATTCATCATGACATTTTTTCATTATGGCATAAACCTACTGAATGTTTATTCTCTTTCTTTGATGGTTTTATTTAAAGGTTTTCAAGCTGAAAAACTCCCATTGAAAAAACTAAATTAACAATCTTGTATGGAAAACTGTCATGGTCTGTGGAAAACTATAACAAAATAAATAAGACAAGATTTTTCTAAGAAAGAGTCGAGTTGGCCTATGTGTCCTCTGTCGTTCTCTAAGCCTTTTTCAAGTTTGGGCAGACATTGAGGCAGAAAAGCCTGAAGAACTTGACAATCCCTAAATTGAAACATGGTGATGGAAGCATTAGGCCATGGGGATAAGTGACAAGGACTGGGTGACTTTTTAGGATTGAAAAAAGGATGAACAGAGCAAAATAAGGTTCTTCAAAGAAATCTGATCACAAGCACACAGCACAGCACACCAACTGACACACACAGCCAAGACACCACTGCTTCAGGACAAATATGTGAATGTCCTTGAGTTGCCCAAATGCAGTTTACCAAGTCCATCCAATCCAAAAGAAACCCAAATCTGTGATAGCTACCTTAGGCACTTCTACAAAGTACAGAATAAAGGCTGAATAAGTCTGAACAAGTCTGAACAGAGATATATTTTTATTTAAATGAATTGGTACTAAAGAAACAGTTTGCACTATGGAATTACGGGTTATTGTGTGTAGAGTATTGGTAAATAAAGTCTACTAACATAACCCCACTTCACAATTTCCTTGGAATTGTTCAATTTTTTGTTTTCCCTGTCTTTTCCAATTTGTGTTTCGTTCACTTGTCAGTTATGAGGACTTTTTTACCCACTGTCTGAAGTGCTGTCATTAATATGGTTTCTTGTTGTGCGGTAGATTTATTTTCTTCTCTTGTATTTGTTGTGTCATTCATCTGCCACCTGCCTGGTAGGTCGTCAAACCATAGGTCACCTAAGGAGCATGTTTGGGATGCTCTAGATCAGGGGTGGGCAATCTACGGCCCGAGGGCCAAATGCGGCTAGCGAGGCTGCCCCATCCGGCCCACGGAATGCCCTTTTCTGGCCTCCAAATCAATTATGATTAACAAATTACAAAAACAAATGTGGCCCTCCATTTCATTTCAATATCCTGATGTGGCCCCTGAGCCAAAATATTTGCCAACCCCTGCTCTCGATCAACATGTACGACAGCCTGTTGCTGCTCCCAACCATACCTATTAACAATGCACTGCCATTAGACAGGAGTGGGAAAAAAATCCGCACTTCAAAATCAATCGCATGATCCACTCTACACGCACGTCACGCTGCATGAGGCAAATGGTGGTCACAAATAAAATGCACATCGCATTTTTTTGTTCGATTAATAAGATGAATGAGTGACTTCAATGGGCCTTGTTACCCAGCAGTTGGAATACAAGTAGTCTGGGGTTATGAATAAAAAAAGAATGTGTTCTTGGCAAGGTAAAACAACAGTAAGCAAGGGGGTTCACCTTTAAAAGAGACAGTATGACTTATGTTACAAAACAATAAAATAAATTGTACAGATGCCATAGTTACCTCTTCTGGACGGCTCAACACGTGACCCTCGGGTCCAGTGATACCCAGCTCCAGAACCTTACGCTGCTCCTGCAAATATATCAGACAGAAACTTTAGTGGCTAGGTCAGTGGAGAAGGACGCTGGGACAGAACGATTTTATTAAAGGTTCCATTACCTCGGCAATGATGTCTCCATTCTCCGCATGGACCTGAGCAATGGCTCCCAGGTCTCTTATCACACTGAAGACCTCATACATCTACATGAAGAAGACAATTGATGGTTTTCAAAGGCCAGGAAATCAGGGATTTCAGCAATCAGAACATTTAATGGTTTTTTTTAGGTTTTAACACAAAATGACCCAAATGTGATTGTTTCATATCAAAATCTTAGGGTTTTAATAGGCCAAAGACACACACTTTAAATTATTGTTTTGAAGGTGAAAGAAAAAGTATGACTCATTTCTGCAGATCCTTCATTTGTAATAATCTACAGCTAAATTTAACTTCAGACTTAATAATTAAGTCAAAGTCTTTATATTGTCAAATGCACAGTGTCATTGAGAGTGGTAACATTCTTAAAACAGGGCATGCACCGTTGGACAGTAAGCATGAAGTAAAATATAAAATAACAATGTAAACTTGCAGCAATACCAAAAAGTGTAGAAAAGGAATATACGATAGAAATAGTAAATATTATAAATGTAAGTGTAATAGTGCCTATGAATGGTATATGTTATGCTAATGTACATTGAATGTGCAAAGAAAGTCTATGTAAAGAATTCTGATATCAATTGTATACTGAATACAAAACAGGAATTCCATGCATTAATTCAAATATCAATAAAATCATGACTTAACGTCTTTAATAAGGTTTACTACTCAATATGTCATCAGTAAATGATACTAATTCAAATTGTACCTGGGAGTCAGAAAGTTGGAAAACATCCTTATAAGCCAAATACACCAGGAAAGAGTTGACACCTAAAGATAAAAATGTATGAGCAAAAGAAGCAACAGACAAAGGGATAGAAAAGGGACAGCGATCGTTTCCCCAACCCCCCAGACATTGAAGGGTATGTCTGCTGATTCCTGTCAGTATCAATACTGACAATGTTCTTTAACAGAGATTTATTAAATCAGGGCAAAACATGTTGGAATCCATTTCAGAGTGCTTAACGCTTTGGTCAAGAAATACTTTAGCGTGTTATTGGAAAACAAAGATGGATGTCATTAGCATCATTGCTAACAGTAACATGGGAAAGAAACGCACGCACACACAACAACCAGGGCATTTCTAGGTAGCACATTCAAACATCTGAAAGACCATTTGACAGTTTGTGCATGTTTTTGGATTATCTATGACATACAGCTCTGAAACAAATTAAAAGACCACTGCACCTTTTTCTTTCCTTTCGTAATTTTTTCCAAAGCTGTATTAATAGGTGTTGCTAGTTCACATTTTCTGTTTCAAATTTGATTTTGACGAATGCTCTTCGTCATTTCACCAACAGTTGCCGATGTAATAGGGCCATCATGTATTGCATTCACTGCTTACCATGGTCTTTAACCAGATTCTCCATCTCCTCCTGCATCCCCTTGTGCGAGTCAGTGATGTCCACATGCAGGGAGTAGTCACAGCAGGACTTGCTATCGGCCCATTCCCTCCACTGGTTGAACGCTGCCACCAGACTGCCACCGGGCTCTGGGACCACATGATCCACTACACACAAACACGCAGGACATTTCATCTCAGTAACTCAATGCACCGTTCATTTAATCAGCAAAAGAACCAACAGCATAAAATATTCCATATCATAAGGATATACAGTTGTGTTCAGAATTATTCAACCCCCACTGCAGTAAAGTGTTTTTGCGAGTTTGAAATTTATTTTTTATCTTGTTCACAATCAGATCAAAGAAGAACTTGTAAAATAGACAAATGCTATATGAATATTTTTTGGAATATACCAACAAATGTGTTTTTTTGTGATTTCCTCACTGACAATATTATTCAACACCTTAAAGATTATCACTTTTTAGAACAGAGGTTGCAATCTTGTATATTAAATCATATATTGAAAACACCTGTAAATGTGAACTGAACCATAACGAACACAAATTAAGCAGATTAAAAAGGACTGCGATACTCATTTGCTCTTTCTAAATCATTGGTGTATTTGCAACATGGTGAAGTCCAGGGAATGGTCAAAGAAGTCAAGAGAGGAGGTAATTTCTCTTCATAAGCAAGGATATGGATATAAACAGACATTAAACATGTCAAGAGATACCATTGGAAGCAAAATTCACAAGTTTAAAGCTAAAGGCACCGTGGAAACGCTACCTGAGCACGGCAGAACAGTGCTGCTGTCCAGTACCTGAGGCAAAAGGTGGAGAAAAAAACACGGGTGACAGCTGAGGAACTGCGACAGGACTTGTCAGAGGGAGGTACTCAGGTTGCGGCCCAGACAATAAGGGGCACACTGCGAGATGAAGGCCTCTGTGCCAGAACTCCCAGGCGCACACCCCTGCTCTGGGGCTGTTTCGCTTCTTCAGGTACAGGGAATCTCCAGTGTTTGCAAGGCATCATGAATTCAATTAAGCACCAGGAGATATTGGGCGTAAATATCATGCAGTCAGTGACACGGCTGAAGCTTGGGAGACGTTGGACGATCCCAAACATACCTCCAAATCGACCAGAGCTTGGTTGCAGACGAAGGGCTGGAAGATTCTGAAGTGGCCATCACAATCTCCTGATTTAAATCCCATAGAAAATCTCTGGTGGGACTTGAAGGTAGTTGCAGCACGCAAGCCTAAAATTGTCAATGAACTGGTGGCCTTTGCCCATGAGGAATGGGCTAGGATACCTGTAGATCGCTGCAAGAAACTTGTCAAGCTATGTTTCACGTCTGAAGGACGTGATTATTGCCAAAGGGTGTTCAACTAAGTACTAATATATATGTGACTAAGGGGTTGAATAATATTGTCAGTGAGGAAATCACAAAAAACACATTGGTTCATATATTACAAAAAATATTGTTGAAATTCAAGTTGCATTTGTCTATTTTACAAGTTCTTCTTTGATCTGATTGTGAACAAGAAAATTTTTTTATTTAAAACTTGCAAAAACACTTTACTGCAGTGGGGGTCGAATAATTCTGAACACAACAGTAAATATAGCTATTAAAAAACGATTAGCCAGAGACAATGTTACCACATATGCTGAAAGGTATGACACCTCTATTTTCACAGTGCATACACAGATAATA
Organism: Novumbra hubbsi; assembly: GCA_016801125.1. Classification (NCBI taxonomy): domain Eukaryota; kingdom Metazoa; phylum Chordata; class Actinopteri; order Esociformes; family Umbridae; genus Novumbra; species Novumbra hubbsi. The sequence goes on along the minus strand of JACXGK010002083.1, from coordinate 4,422 downwards.
CATTTGTTGTGTTTTGATGTTGTCTAGTAAGGAGCAGCACTGGCAAACAGAACACAGTTCGGATCTTTGCGTGTTACAATGAACATAAAATAAATAAAATACACAGATTATATTACCACACTGAAAACAATGACTCGGAACTGCAATCTACTGAGTAGTGATTTATTACCGCGTTGTTCAATTGAAATCAAACTTTAGTTTAAGTAAACTTGATGGATACATATATGATGAACTAAACAAGCTAGTTATAAACCTAAGCCAGACATAGCCATTCTCCAAAACAAAACCTTGTGTGGGACGATATGTCAGGTAATCTTTCTCGTTAGACTGTCCCACTATCAAGCTTTCAGGATAAGGAACCATCTAAGCACAACTTATAAGATATAAAGAGTGAAAGGGGGATGATTGCATTTCTTTACTACATACTTATCATGGTGGTTCCTCCAGCAAGAGCCGCACGTGTGCCCTGGTAGAAGTCATCTGCAGATACCATGCCCCGGTCCGGCATCTGAAAGCGTGTGTGCACATCTATGCCACCGGGCATCACCATACGTGCATGGGCATCAATGATCTTCACCCCACCAGGAACAATCAAGTTCTCGCCAATTTGCCTGAGAGGTGGAGAGTAGGGCAAACAGTGTAAGGGATGAGAGAATATTAAAGAATCACACGATAATTGATGATACTTGATTATTTACACAAATAAAAACTTTGCTCTGTTCAATATTTTCTTTGAAAACACAGAAAATGTAAACAAGTACATTGTTAGGTGACATTGGTTTTACGTTGTTAAATACTGATTTTAAATTGCAGATTTTTTCACAGACTAATTGGATTCCGCTCTCGTTCCTGCTCGACCTTTTGTCAGTAGCGTTTTAACAGTGTTACACTGACTGACAATGTTTTGTGCTGTTTTGCCTGTCACCATATTGATACGAAGCAAGCTGTGTGGTAGTTTGTGTGTTTCTGTGTTTTAACCCTGGGTGGTCAGAGTAGTATTGCACAGCAACAGTGCTGGGCATCAGATCGCTTTTTTGTCTGTTTGTTGAAACTGTTCTATAAGGGGAATAATGTGATTTTATTTTTCACCTTTGTGACAAGTCCACAGTCTTTATGTGCACTGTTTATTGTGCCGCTTACTCTGCTGTTCCTGAATGCTATCTGTTGCGATCTATTGCAGATGCTATAGGGCCTCTCCACGTTAGGATGAGACTGGTGCTAGCATGCACTGTACATTATCACTTCCATTGTTAAATTCCTTGGTCAGTAAACCATTATATGTCCAAAGACAGCTTTTTGGCTTTTGCAGTAAGACCACAAGCAGTATAAAGGGGATGTTAGAAAAGGTCAAACTAAAAACATGCAACTCACATTTATTCACATACAATGTAAATGGCATTTAGCAGAAAACAATAGTGGCTATTTTTGGCCAAAACTCAAAGCTCTATCTTAGTATCATCAGACAACAACCATTTCCCACATAATAGATGTGTGAAATCAGAGCTCCTGATAAGATTGACCACCACTACTAACCCAATCTCAGTCAATAAACTCTGAAGCTCCTTAATAAGGATTATTAACCTCTGTCTCCTTGTTTGAATATTGAGAGACAACCTACCCCTTGGCCATGCCTGGGTGGTGTAATGCAGCATCCACATCTCCTTTACTTAAATATAATCTTGTACCCTACAAACTATGCATTTGTATTACGATCATTAAACAGTGGGGGTTTTATCCAGAAACTGTGACAGCAAATGTAATGTTTCACTGCTAGAGGCATATAGCAAGATAACAGTGTCCTCTTTTGAGCAATTTCTAAGAGACAGGCAAGCATAATATTGTTGTCTTTTAGAATAAAGATATCAAAACAAACAAAATGTAAGGGTTGTAAATCAGTTAAAATTAAGAACATGGGCAGGGATCTGAATACTTTTGCAAGGCATTGTAAATCACAAACAAAAGAAATAGCAAGACAATGGCTAACTAGGACTTACTTTATAACTCCATCTTCCATATAGATGTCAGCAAGGAAAGACTGGTCATCATTCACAATCTTCCCACCTTTGATCAGGAGACGATCACTCTGTGGCAGGAGATGGACAATCGGTGTCAATTAAAGTGAGCAACACAAAAACAAAGGCAAAAATCTTCAGCTCAAGCGAAAGAAAAAACAGACCTTTTAGGAAACGTTGCCCTTTCATAGAGAGTATTTTGCATGCCTACAGCCCTTTTTCGGTGTGTAAAAATATTTTGGATTGGAGCTAGTGAGGGATATCGTGAGAAAATTTTTAAAAAAATGTTTTCAATATACTATGGTTAATTATCAGCGCATGATCAGGACTGATACTCCTGTGATGAACTTACATTGAATATTATGATCAGCATGAGCCCAGGCACCATGCAAATGGATAGATAACCCAACACATTTAGGAAATGTCATTTGGGACTTTGTGTGTTAATGAGGAACAGTAACCCTTCCAACTAAGGTCACGGTAAAAGGTTTCTAAAAGGCATTATGAAATCATTAAGGGTTATTAAATTATTTTTGAAACCATTATAAACAATATATAAATGTTTCAGACAATAGCAGTTTGAATATGGGTCAACACATATCACGAAAACCAACATGTGGGACAGAGAACCAGTACATAATATCCAAGAGTGGTAAAGTAAATAAGGTTTAACTGTTTAACCGCTGATATGAATGCATAATGATACCCAAGGCTTCCTGTTTTACACAGTAAGTGTATTCTGAATGGTAAATAACTGGAGGCTGCACAAAACTTGGGCAGCACGGACTAGTGACTGTACTTTAACTAGTGCGATGTAACCGGCATATACATTTTTCCTAACAAATTTAGATATGATGAAATAACCATTGATAAGATATGCAAACACCTTATTAACCCTTTATTAACTTAAGTGTAACCAGAAATCAATTATATATTCAAGTGAATTGGTAACTTTCCAAAATATCCACTGGTACTGTATTGGACTCTCACTTGAATATAATGTCATTTTTTAACATGTCTTTTTTGTGTAGTAATTTTTAGGTAATGTTACAGTCACCGAGAACCACATATGCTACATATTTGACCGGAGAAAACGAAACAATTGGATTAGAGGAAGGTGGTCCTCTTTTAACTGTTTAATTCATCTCACCAGTGGCAGCTGCCTTGCCTGGGTAGTGAAATGAATTAGGTGTGTTTTGGAAGAAGACTAGAAAGTGAAGCAGTGTCGGTGGCACCTCAAACCAGTGCAGTAACATTTTCAATACATTTTCCTCCCTCAGTGGAGTCAGACATATGATTTTGGGGTCAGGGAAGCGCCCACACACAATGGTAAAGTAGGGCCAACCAGGATTGTAAAAAGTTTCTTCAAAACAGTTTTTTGGGCAATTTGAATTGAAGCTTTGTCTGTTTCCTACAAAAGAGATGAGTTCTCTACGGTTTCAAGACCAACGAAAGAATTGAGACCATAAATGTTTTGCCCTTGATATTGTGGGGGACCCTCACACGTCTTTAAAGCAGCCTCCTACCAGGCTAGAGAGGCAACTACTCGGAATACATGACTGTTGTTTGCCCCAATTATGTTACTAGCTGTTAAGGAACCCTGCAAAAAAGCTTGACATAAAGCAGGAAGTGAAAGCAGCACGCAACTCATGTTGACTTTTGATTCTCACAAGATGCTGAGTGACCACGCTAAAAGACAAATCCTTAATTCGTTTTTGCAAAAGGCATTATAATTTCAAGCTAGAATCACTCAGAAACATATAATAGAACACAAATATCCCAAAACAATTGTGACAATTCAAACCTGCATGAAGAAAACATTTCTGATTCTGAAGATGGCGATGATAAATCACAGCAGAACGAGAGGTGGAGGAAGATGAGTGAGAGAATAGAACTCGCCAATGTATCCCCGCCAATGTTAAACACTGAGTGTTTTTTGTAGTGCTGAAGTTAGCAAATTGCACCCAGCAGCCAGATATATAATTGACCAAGACCAATATGAATTAACACAAGGCAGACAAAGAGTAAAGAGAGAAAAAAATATTAACACAACCAAAAAGGAGTGCCAGATACTGCCATTTGTTTACTGGATGCAGAAAAAGTTTTTAATAGGGCTGAATGTTTATACCCATTTTTATCCTTCCTCACTTCATATAAATATATATATATAAATTGGCGTCAAATTGCTATAGGATATCCCAACAGCTAAGTATTGTCATGCCCTGGCTGCGAGCCCCTGGCCATTTCAGGGCAAGACTTTTTGTGAGGCCTCTAGCCCTCTTCATGCCATTGTGGGCTCCCCAGTCAGAGCAGCTGCATTCAGTTGACTCTGATTGGGGAGCCTACTTAGGTTCATTTTCTAGCCACACCCGGTGTGGTTTATTGTTTGTTGCTTGTCTCAACGGCTCAC
>JACXGK010002082.1:42312-59333 GCA_016801125.1 Novumbra hubbsi | reverse complement strand
AGGAGAGATACGAGGAGACACGGCATGAGGAGAGACACGAGGAGAGATACGAGGAGACACGGCATGAGGAGAGCAGTGTGAGTGACAGAAACAACCACCACAGTTGACTGTAGTGTCAGAGACAGTAAGATGAAGACGGAGGGAGGGTTACTAACAAAGGAAGTAGGAGGGGAACTGCAGAGGGACCCAGTGTAGACAGAGATAAGCACTAGCAGGAATCGTATCATTTTAATAGAATGGCCTCCAGCTGTGAGTTAAAAGAGTCCCAATATAGCCCCACATTAAACTGCAGTCTGTGGCCTGGGTGTGTGTGTGCTGCTCTATGCCTGTGTGTTGTGTGTTGTTAACTCTCTAAAGCACACGCAATTGTTGCAGGATGAACAATTGTTGCAGGATGAATAAGCCGACAAATCTACAGTTTACCAGACGAAACATCCCAGATGCAGATGGCGACGGAACCCACTTTTCTGAATTCAGCACGTTTCACTCTAAACGGTTTGAATAAAAACAAACCCCGTCGCTGCACCGGTGTACCGTGTGCTGTGGGAAGAGGGGTTCAGGTAAAACCCCATGACACCGGTGTACCGTGTGCTGTGGGAAGAGGGGTTCAGGTAAAACCCCAGGACACCGGTGTACCGTGTGCTGGGGAAGAGGGGTTCAGGTAAAACCCCAGGACACCGGTGTACCGTGTGCTGTGGGAAGAGGGGTTCAGGTAAAACCCCAGGACACCGGTGTACCGTGTGCTGTGGGAAGAGGGGTTCGGGTAAAACCCCATGACACCGGTGTACCGTGTGCTGTGGGAAGAGGGGTTCAGGTAAAACCCTGTGACACCGGTGTACCGTGTGCTGTGGGAAGAGGGGTTCAGGTAAAACCCCATGACACCGGTGTACCGTGTGCTGTGGGAAGAGGGGTTCAGGTAAAACCCCATGACACCGGTGTATCGTGTGCTGTGGGAAGAGGGGTTCAGGTAAAACCCCATGACACCGGTGTACCGTGTGCTGTGGGAAGAGGGGTTCAGGCAAAACCCCATGACAGCTGAAAGAGACAGAGACATTTGAGCTCACCAAAGGGTCGGTATCCGGGAAGAGTGCCACAGAATTTACAGAGTCTCTGTTTTTTGTGACGAGGTGTGAGTCTCTCCGTCTTTTTGATTATGGTGTGTGTGTGTGTGTGTGTGTGTGACTGCTCTTGCTTATTTCCAGTCAGAGCAGCCCTAAGGCAGGGTTCTGTGGCCCAATAGCGTGTCCTGTCCCCTTGGTGCTCTTTCCCATCCACTCTAACCCATTCTGACACATTCACAGCACCGCCTCTATGTGTGTGTGCGTGTGTGCGTGCGTGCGTGCGTGCGTGTGTGTGTGTCTGCACATAAATGTACTTAAACGCCTGCATGTTTGTTCACCTATAACCATATTCTTTTTATTCTGTCTATGCCTGTGTGTGTGTGTGTGTGTGTGTGTGTGGGAGGGGAGGTGTCAAATCCACATCTTAAAAGAGTGCACAAATGTGTGTGTGTGTGTCCATGTTAACAGCAACGGATGAATGACCTTGATTTCCAGTGTGTCACTGTGACAAGGTTGCTTACACACATGTGCACACTCACATGCATGCACAGTCACAAACATACACACACACACACACTAGACCATCAACTCTATTTTCCAATTATTCTAGTTTATTGCCAGAATCCTCAGTTGTGCTTCAATAGTACGACTCTGTAATGAAAGGAGGGTTGGACTGAAGAAATGACAGAACAGGAGTCAGGCCATAACAGTTGGTAGTGGAGAACCCTGCATGTCACTTTTAAGCATAACATCTTGTGTGAAAGTGACATCTTTAAGTGTCTAGGACATATGCCACTTTATGTTGAAATATATATTTCCATTAAACAGTAATCTAATCCCACGTTATACATTAAACAGCACATCTGAATGGCTGCGATTGGTAATGGCAAAACCAATTAGTGTATGACGTCTACTTTGCGAAGATTTTTCTTTCGACACGAAAAATCAGAGGACGAAAGCAAAGAAAAAAGGTTTTGTAAAATGTAAGAGTTTGGAGACACATTGGCAGCAAAGTGCACAAGTAAAAAAATTATGAGCAAACTTAGCGAACTGTCTCCATTTGAATGTTACTCTCGGAAAACTTGCTTTATTTGATTTTTTTTCCCGTTTCTTCCCCCACTCCCAATTCCAGACGCGAAAAGTTGCACGTGAAGTTCGCACAACTCCTTTGGCGTGGTGGGCTTCTTAAGTGTTCTTTATTCATGTGTTATTTGTTTATGCGGATTAATTATTAAAAGTTTGCTGCATTTTACAAAGGTTTTCGTTTGCGGGTAATGATTCCCTCCATTCTCTCCCGATGGGTTGTGTTTGTAATTTCCTTGAATATAAAAGTTACATTATTCATGTGTATCGGCAGCCGGCATCCATTAATTATGTCTTTCTTTTTAGGTGTTCACATCTTTACCACGTCTCCGTTCACCCCCGCAAAACAACGAAAGGGTACACAGAATATCTTTCAATTTTCCGCCCCATCTTTCCTTCTGTTTTGCTTTGCTTCTGACTCAGCACATTGTGTTACCTCATAAGGGTCAGGTGGACATTGTTTCTCCCGCACACAACAAAATTGAAAATAAAAAGAAAAGAGAAAAGTTTGCTGTGGCGCTGTGATGTAAATGTCCTTATTTAGTAATTTATGGATGTGGGAATTGAGTGCAACTATGTGGAGTCATCAACTATTGATGTGTCTAATCTTTCAGATCCTGCCAACATGATAATCATGATCTGTGTTGGAGTGAGAGGCACCATCTTCCTGGCTTTCTCCTCCTTCCTCCTCCAGGAGACTCCGCTTATTGTTGATATCAAATCTGTAATTCCACGTTTGCAGCGTGCCTTTAGACTCCTCCAGCCAAAGCTAATAAATGTTGTTTCTTCTTTATTAATATATATTAATAGATATGCTATTAATTATGGGTATTAATCAGATGACAATTAAATGGGACAAGTCCATTATTTAAAAAAAAAAGATCCATGATACAGGCCTGCTGCCGGGATAGATTGTATTAACAGTTTCCTGTCTGGAAAGTCTTTAGGGGTGTGACAGGAACCCTGCTGCCATTGTCTATCTAGCCAAGGCTCTGGACGTGAGGAGCAAACCGAACAGTAGTGAAGATTAATATTTTGTTTGTACTCACAACACACTGTGCAGGTACAAAGAGGAGGAGGTTAACTGCGGTGACCTTTGCCCTTCCACCTCGACCAGCTCTGCCTCCCTCTCAGCTCCCTCTAGGATCTGAGCCTGTGGGAGACCGCCTGACGGAGGGAGACAGACTGATGGAGGCAGTCAGACAGGTGTATGTGTGAAGGCTAAAGAAACATATGGAAACGGTTCACTTTGTAAATTCATCCTCCACCCTTCCCTTACTGAGTTTTACATCGTCCTCATCATGGAAATCCTTATTTTATTACCATTAACAATGGAGGTGGTCCAAAGGGATCTGGCCATCATACTCTATTATCCACACAGCTAGAGAATGAAACACAGCCAGCACTCCACTACCTCACTATCCCATAATACCCCTTGAGACATTTGCCCGCAGATGATTTGTATACAAAACAAATCAAATACATGCTTTCAACACGATATTTAACATATGCCACTCAGAATGAATAATTGAGGTGACGCTAAATGTTTAATGGCTTGTGTTTTCCCTCTATGAAAGTTGAGGGGGGAGACAATAGGCCCGAAGAGAGGGAATGCAAGATTAGCGGAATGTCACGGTACCGTTGTACGTAATGTTGCAGTACCGTTGTAGCTAACGCAGCGACAGCGTTGTACCTAATGTTGCAGTACCGTTGTAGCTAACGCAACGACCGCGTTGTACCTGCACTTTTTTCTATATTGTGCCCAGGTGAACACGGCACCAGGTGAACACAACCAGGTGAACACGACCAGGTGAACACAGCCAGGTGAACACAACCAGGTGAACACGGCCACAGATGAACACGACCAGGTGAACACGGCCCCAGGTGAACACGACCCCAGGTGAACACGGCCACAGGTGAACACGGCCCAGGTGAACACGGCCCAGGTGAACACGGCCCAGGTGAACACGGCCCAGCTGAACACGGCCCAGCTGAACACGGCCCAGGTGAACACGGCCCAGGTGAACACGGCCCCAGGTGAACACGGCCCAGCTGAACACGGCCCAGGTGAACACAGCCTCAGGTGAACACGGCCTCTGTTTTCTTTCTCTCTAATTTTCTGTCCCTTCTTCTATGGCAGACAGCTGTTTTTCCTGTGTCTTGGTCATGCAATCTTACCATACAAATCTTACAATCTCAATTACCATTAGCTACTGTACAAAAAAACTCTATATGGAGAAACATACATGCGCGAAGCCTCACAAACACACACACACACTGAAACCTTAGGCATGACACACTCAGAAATGACTCATCTCTACATTATGCATTGACTAACACATGTAGTGGTACAGTTATTGAACCATGAAGGTTAGCGCCATTCATAGGGTGACTTTCGATGCTTTGAAATGCAGTAATGCAAATTCAAACACACACACACAAACATACAGATACAGAGAGGCAGTGAAACAAACTGTTACACAAATACACACACTACATATATTGTCAGTTCTACAGAAAAACCTTTAAACTGTTGTTTTACACTAAACTAATCCTTAAAAGAACATGACACTTAATGTTGTGTTAAAATTCAGTACAATAACATAAATATAGTTAAATCTCTCAAATTTGAAGTCATGATTTATTTTGTTGAAGCTGTCCAAAACCCTGACTTCAGCATACTGAATCCTACTGCTGTGGCAGGAAGATCTTAGTGTATGTAGTGATCAGAGTGTATGTAGTGATTAGAGTGTACATATTGATCAGAGTGTATGTTGTGATTAAACTGTATGTAGTGATCAGAGTGTATGTAGTGATTAGAGTGTACGTAGTGATTGGAGTGTATGTAGTGATCGGAGTGTATGTAGTGAATAGACTGTACGTAGTGATTGGAGTGTACGTAGTGATTGGAGTGTATGTAGTGAACAGAATGTACAGTTAAAAAAGAATGTTTTGAGTGATTAACAGAAGGGTTAAATGTGCTGCCGTCTTTGCCGTCTCTTAAATGTAACCCTTCTGTTCCTCACTCAAAATTTTCCTACTCAATTTATTTTGGATAGTATAGAAAAAGGTGCAGTGGTCTCTTAATTGTATACTTGAACAAACACACAAACAAAAGACATAAATAAACACACACAAAAAAACACACCTTTACCCTTGGACATAGAGATACATAGAAATTCTGGCCCTTACACACACACATACACACACAGACAGGGTTTCTCTTTAACCTAGTCTCTTGTCTTCCACGTGTTTACATACCCTCTCCCTCCTCGGTCTGAGTCTCTCTCCCACACAGGGGGCCTCCATCATCAGCCTGTCTTTCATGCTGTCCCATTCTCTGCTTCTCTCCCTCACACTAGGAACACAAGAAGCACCATTCATTCTAGTAATTACAGTTCTGTCTTTTGTTATTGCCGTGTATTCTTTTCCTTTAATGGATATAGACAAATTATATAACTACCTCTTTATGGAAGTAATAATGACACACGACCGTGGAGATAGCTGGCGGGGAAGTGTATCGGTTTCTCTCTCTCTCTCACACACACACACACACACACACACACGAGCAACAGACACAACACCGGCTGGGAGATACTAAAAGTGCGGTAGAAGATGAATTAATTCTTCCTCTTATTATTACATACACACCTTGCCATTCAGAAAATGCAGAGAAAGACCATGGTGTTGTGCTGATGCAAGGTTCTGCCCTTTTCCGCCATACATCTTTTTAATCTGTTGTTTGCAAAATGCTGCATGAAATATGGATGATCTGAGCCTGGCTTTAATGTTTCATACTACGCTGACTGCCGAGGTGAGGTGACAGGAGGTGCAGGAGGAGGGCTTCACTATAGACCCAGGATCCCAGTGTGGCCGTTCATTGGAGGAACTAAGAGAATACATGGATGGATGGGTGGATGGATGATGGAGAAGTGGATGGTAAATTCCACATTTGATCGGAATCAGCTGGAAGTATTCCAGTTGAGCTGGAAGTGAGAAGGAATCAATATGGTTTGGTGCTGATCGTATTCACTGTGCATGGGTATGTGGGGGAAGTGTTACACTATAGATGGGTATGTAGGGGAAGTGTTACGCTGTACATGGGTATGTGGGGAAGTGTTACACTATAGATGGGTATGTAGGGGAAGTGTTACACTGTACATGGGTATGTGGGGAAGTGTTACACTGTATATGGGTATGTGGGGGAAGTGTTACAATGTACTTGGGATCCCCGTCATAAGGAGGGTATGTATAACATGGCCTAATCGTTGAAGATCCAACACACACAAACCTCTGTGAGTAACACAAAATCTGTAAGTGCATTCACAGAGGACAGATTGTCCCCTCAGAGACACTAATGAGGCTGTGATCTAAACAGACAGACAGATTCTCGGGTGACCATCCACACTGTAACCACCTGGACCTAGCAACCTGGCTTGGGGCGCCAGCACTCCCGTGTCAGCGGCCCAGGATGGGTGGAACGAGGGCGGGTACCACCACTGGCGTGGGAAACATTGGTTCACGTTGTCAAATCAAATTAAGAAAATAAGCATGACTTAATAAGGAAAACTGAGGAAAAAATTACAAAACATCTGCAATTCATTTCTGAGAGGAACATTGGTTACGTTGACAGTGTTGTTTGTGTTCTATTGGTTGCCTTTTACTCACTCCTCTCGCTCCCTAGGTTTGCTGTAATACGGATGTATCACTAAATACTAAAGTTCCTCTACTATACCACTCTCTTCCACTGCATGTCTCTCTCTCTGGCAAGGTAAAAGCAATTGAATAATAGGAAAGATATGATAGATATGGCAAAATTGAAAACCCAATCATTAAGCAACTGAGAAATGTAGCTAGTAAATATACATTAGACAGAAATGTTTGGAGGAAAAATTAATGCATTTAAAATGTTGTATTGTTACTATATTATTATAATCAATGCCCAAATAGTTTTAGGTACGTATGACAAGGGCCTAAGGGTCTTTTTTCATGGCCATTGGTCACAAATATCGTGATGTGATTGTACATTGATTGTACATTTATTGTACATTTATTGTACATTCATTACACATTTATTGTACTTTCATTGTACATTGACTGTACATTCTAACCATATTTAAACAGATAGTTTGATTGTGAATAGATCATAATTACATTTGTAATTCTCTGTTGGTCTGCAAGATCTGAGAGATATATACATCTGCTTGTGGTCAAGTCTTCTGCCACTGTTTGGGGCGAGGAAAGGTAGTTCAGTGTGAGGTCCAAAGGATATGTGAACATAAAGACAGAGGAATCTTTAACCAATAGCCTTAATAAGAGAGCTGATTAACTTACCGTATTACATTAGGATGAGACCTGAGAACATTGTTTAACACACAATCCAATGTCTGCAGGATCTGTGTGTTTGTGTGTGTGTGTGTGTGTGTGTGTGAATGCTAGCGTGTGTATTTGCACTGTGCATTCATGCATGCCTCTGTGTGTTTGAATAGCTGCACGAGAGACATCCTACATTGAGGTGGGTTGATGAGCATTTCACTGTTATGCTGCAGTAGTAGTAAAATATGAGTCAAAGTTCAGGGCAGGTTTATTCCATTAGCACAGAAAAGATTCCTTGTGTTCCATAAATAAAATATCTAAACATACTGTAAGTCAGACTAGAGCTTTTATGGTTTTAACCCTTGAGACACAAGAGAGTTAGAGAGAGTTAAAAAGAGAGATAGAGAGGTAGGGAAAGAAAGAGGGAGAGAGACAGATAGGGGAAGAGGAAGGGAGGGAGACTGAAATGAGGAGGGAGGCATTGTAGTTCTGGTTGGTGTGTGATGAGATGGTACACGTGTTGTGATGGCAGTTGTGTAATGTGATGGTGGTGGGCTGATGATTCTGGTGGGATGGTGGCAGTGTGATGGTAGAAGTATGATGTGATGGAAGCAGTGTGATGGTAGTGGTGTAATGTTAGTAGTGTGAGGGTAGCGGTATAATGTTAGTAGTGTTATTGGTTGCGGTGTGATTGTAGTAGGGTGATGGTAGAAGTGTGATGTGATGGAAGCGGTGTGATGGTAGTGGTGTAATGTTAGTAGTGTGATGGTAGCGGTGTGATTGTAGTAGTGTGATGGTAGAAGTGTGATGTGATGGTAACGATGTGATGGTAGTGGTATAATGTTAGTAGTGTGATGGTAGTGGTGTGATGGTAGTAGTGTGATGGTAGAAGTGTGATGTGATGGTAGCAGTGTGATGGTAGTGGTATAATGTTAATAGTGTGATGGTAGCGGTGTAATGTTAGTAGTGTGATGGTAGTGGTGTGATGGTAGAAGTGTGATGTGATGGTAGTGGTATAATGTTAGTAGTGTGATTGTAGTGGTGTGATGGTAGTAGTGAGATGGTTGTAGTGTGAGGATCAGACACACACTCCCATTCACCTTTAACACACAAACACACACACACCTCCACCCAACTCTTCATAATTCCACTATTAATATTTCAGCATTGCATTAAAGGGCAAACAGTTGTTGCTATGCAGAACAGCAGAGCCGAGAAATGTCTTCACCTCTTATTGTTGAGTAAAAGAAAGATGTAAACATTACATGGGTGACACTGAATAATGTGTGAACAGAAAACACACACATTGATTCTGACAGCTGGTTGGTCACTGGAGCCCAGTGGGCGGAGCTGTGATCGGCCAGTGATAATCCATCCTTGTTTAGTGGAACACTGTTAGCGGCTAGACGGCCTGCCTGACTGCCTTTACATAGTAATATCTACTGTACACGTCCTCTGAATGCACACGCTGTGTGCCAGGTGCTCCCCTCTGACGGTACCGGGGTGTTTTGGGCAGGCTGGGGGGGCATCAGATGGGGACCTGAGGGATCACATCTGGACTAACGGGAGGATGGGGGAGGGATGGTGGGGGTTAGGGAGGATGGGGGAGGGTGCGTGGGGGTTAGGGAGGGTTCCGTGTGGAGATTCATTTTAATGAATCATTGCCCGGCGCCCCAACCCCCCTCCCTCCTCTTCGCCCCCTCTACCCTTCCCCACAGCTACCTACACCCGACAGCACCCACTGCCGGGCAGCTGCACCCCCACCCCCACGCCCCAAACACACACCTACAATCCTGCTTCCTTCCATCACAACGCGCACACACGTGTTCTGTACACAGGCAGGTTTCAGAGATGTTACGAATGCCTCTATCATTCCTATCGCCATTCTAACTAAACGGAGAACACTGCAAGCACACGGGTACGGTTTGTATTCATGAATATGTACATTTGCATGGATGTATTATTTGAATTTCATACAGTGTCATTTAAAAACAAAATGCCTGTAGTTATATTTGCCCTAATGTAAATATCAACTAATGGCATTTGACTGACATTTCACTGTGCTCCGTTATTTTCCTCTGCATAGTGTTAATGATTTTGGTCATGCTCAACGTGGCGTTAGGTCTCCTGACAACAATTATCGCCCTGTGTGTGTGTTCACATGTGCCCGGGTATTTGGTTAACCTTGTGCTGTTGTTTTGGATGCTTTTGTGTATCTTGTTCTACCTTCTGCTTCTGCTGTTTAAGGACGTGAGGTTCGATGCTCATCGTCTGACAGCGGAATGTGCATTGGAGCGCCTCTTGTGCTTCGCTCAGTGTGATGGTCAATGTGCTTCACTGTGGGACCGCATGCCCCCAAGACTGAGGCTGAGTCTAGACACGAGCCAGCCAAGCCGCCCTGCTGACCTACATCCTAGAGTAACTCTGAACACCCGTGCTGAGAGAGCGTCAGAGAGAGAGGGAGACAGAGAGAGAGAGAGGGAGAGTGGAATAGACAGAGTGAAAGAGTGGGGTAGAAAGTTAGATGGACAGAGAGAGGAAATGCTAAAAGAGGAGAAGGGCATAGACATACAAATAAAGAGTAGAGAAGAGAGAGTAAAAAAGGATGGACAGTTAAGAGGCTACAGAGATAGAGAGATGTACTGTATATGTGCAGTAATGAAGACAAGAGGTTATTCTGTAGACTTGAAGACAGGAGAACATGAGATACAGTGATACGTTGCACTAACCTAAATTAATTATAGTTGATATTTAATTTTTTAAACACTGACCCTCCAAATTAATTATTGTATGGTGATATGCATTTTGTTTTGGAAAATATGTATAAGAAAAAAATATATATTTTTAAAAACATAAGTATGTGGTTTGCATAAAGCTTCAACAGCAAAACATTCAAATTGGTTATTACGCCCAGTTCCTCTGGGGGACCACCGTACTCAACTAATCTTACAGGTTCTTAAAAGAATTGAGATCAGGACTTTTACTGGGCCACTGTGGGACATCCCTTTTGGGCCACTCAAATGCTGCTTTGCTCGTGGACATTCAGGTGGCGGTTTTTGAATAAGAGTTCTTACTTGCCACCCATTCCAAAACTGCGCAGTTGTATGCAGTGCCCTTTAAAAGATTAAAATTGAACCTTTACTCCACACAAAGCCAGTAAACAATGTAGCTCCTTCCAAGTGATTATTTGCCTCTGAGCTTCTCGTTGAGGTTCGAGCGGATGTTTGAGGGATAGCCTTTCATGTCAGGGTCTGGGTGGTGTGATACAGATTCTATTTCCTGTTTATTGATCCGCCTGTGCTCACTGGGATATCCAAACACTACGATATTCAGTTGTACCCTTTTTCCAATACAATGCATTCTTATTACTATCTCTAATGTCTACGGAATGTTCTTAGGTCTGCATTTCCCTTCAGATTCACGGCCTGACCAATGATCTTTCAACCGTGGGGTTTGTATCCATGACATGTGATATCATCAATGAGTCACAAGGTCAATGCCACAATCATGTTAATTGTGTTCTTGGCATGGCCGGTTGTCTTCATGGTTGGGCAAAAGTTTTTCTACAACAATTGTTTTTGAGAGTTTGCGTTTTAAATGAAAATATATTTCAATATTTCAACTTACCGTACAAATTGTTTATCTGTAAAAATTCAAGAATTGTGAAGGTGTTGAAATAGTTTCACCACTGCAAATGACTTATTATGTTGGGTGGAATAATAGACTAATGTGTGCCGTTTGTTCTTCCAAAGACTGAAATTAATTAAAAAAAAAACAGCTTGAGTACATAATAATTATTTGAATAAGTTACTGAATATAATATCTTTCCAGAATGCTTTACTGATTTTTTTGTTTTTCAGTAAATCTTTGTAGTATTTTTGCATAAACACTGTTTGGTTGATTAATGAATTATTTCTCAAACATGTAATATAATGGTCTGAACAATTCCAGCCTGTGAATGGTTGGACATTTTGCACACATTGTTAATGTGGCTTGTCCAGTTCCTCTCCATCCTCAATGAAAGTTTTACGTTAATTAAATATTTTTGAATGTCCTCAATCTTCATGATATTTCACTGTAAATCAGCATCAAGGTTAATTAACATACAAGTTCTACATTCAGATGAAGCATATATTTATGTATATATATTTATATATATATGTGTTAAAATAACTTTATATAATGTAGTTGTAACTAAAAGGCAGGAAAATACTTGATATATTTTAATTCATGGGATAGTTTAAGAAAATCCAAAGGGTTCTTGCTATAATGCTATAAAGTAATCACATTTCTAGTCAATAGTATGCTTTCCTGGTAAGGAAACCTCTGTAATTTAATAATGTATTTAATGAAACAAATTCATTTGTAAAGACCAGTGGTAAATGTACCACAGTATGTATTACATGTCAAACCCTTGCTCGTTGCGTCCATGGTACTATCCTTATTACATGCCACTATTAAACAGCTTGTTAAAATGTCTAAACTGGTGATAAATCATTAACATTTCGTGTAATGCCTCCATTAATATTAGTAGCTTTGTAGCTCTAAATCATTCACACATATCAAGTAAACAAAAGAGACCCTTCCCTGTTTGGATTCATACACATCTGAAATACATTAAAACAGATATTAAAACAGATTCTAACCCTTCTGTAGAAAACATAAGGCACGTCAGGTTTTGCTGTTTAAATAAACAGAGGCCAGGAGATAACAGTGACTGGATGGTATAACTGATTTCTCTTGTGATTGTCATGAAGGACATTTCTCAATGTACAAAATCTATTTCTCAATGTCAATATCCTCTTGTTAAAACTTTTTTGAATCATTCCCAGAATGATTCTCAGAATGCCATCAAGATTCATTCCCAGAATGAATCTCAGAATGCCATCAAAAGCAAAAGTAACGTACCATGACATACTTTCAGTTTGTTCAATTCTCAATACAAATATATCCTCAATTCAAATACTCAGTATACAGTACTACAGAGAATTCCCCACATACCGTGACTTTGATATTAAATCTGGAATCCTTAGCTGCAACATTCATTTTTTGGACTTATGAATTAATTATATTTTGTCATTGATTCTTGAAGAATATAAATGCCTCATGAGCCTAGTTCTGTCCTACTTAATCACAACCCAAAATATACAAATGTTTTTGCCCCAATGTTTGTAAATACTGTACATTTAAATGAACATTTAATATCCTCAAAAAACTGTTAATATTATTTTCTTTACTAATGTTGATATGATAATCAATCACTCATCCAGAGCTCTGTCAGGGAATATGAGATTGGTTGCATTTCTCCAGGCTCACCCCTCACCATTTTACAAATCATAGGTGTTTTGGTTATTTAATCTGTTAAGGATTCTACATGTATAACTCAACCATGTTGTTAGATCAGTTGCCAATGAAATAGGGAAGTGTGTCAGTGTCCTGTGATGTATATACACAGCTCTTCCAAATGCGTTAACATTTCTGTAGTGCTGCAACATTCTTCATAGAGAAACTAAACAGTTTAAATAACTGTTTTGTAAGGACAGAAAACATAACACCTTCTAGATCTAGAACCAAGTACGTCAGAGTATGTCAGAGTATAAGTAGGTTACACATGTAACGGGACTTTTGAGGAAAACGAAAATATAATAAAGTGTATATGTATATGTCTGTCTAGTGTCTTGGATTGGAGCAATGGTCCCATTGTATTTGGTTGTGAAATGACTCCGTATGACCGATGTAAAGTGTTTACCACATCAACCAGAAACTTCTATGAACAAAATATGGCCACTATTTCTTTCCCATCCTCGCTCCCATAAGCAACAGAATGAATGAGCCAGACACAGGAAGACAAAGACTTGACATGTTGTTCTCTCCTTTCTTCTGTGTATTGAGAGTATCAGCTGGACTGTACTGATGGTCTTTGTGTGTGTGTGAATGGAACAGGGTGCTTTGTGTGAGTGCGTGTGTGTGTGTGTTCCAGACAGCAGCACATAAGGCAGGACTTAAGTAGATGCTCGACAAAGCGTACATAATACCAGAGAAATATCATGTAATCCCTGACGCACCCCTCCATTATTTTAGCCATCACATCCCAAAACCAATAGAACTGTTTCCCTCGTTATCGTTAGTTAGTTGTGTGAGTTGTGTCACGCTCTGAATCCACCGACATCAAAAGTTATGCCAGGTCAGCAGTGTAAAATCACGCAACTTCTACAAACTGACAACACTGGGACAGATTTGGAAGTACACCACATTTTACCTTTTACTTATACTGTTTTGCTTGATTTCCGAGATATGTTACCTAATGGTTATGCATCCTGACAATTTGTTGATTTTACTTCCTTAAATGTGGTAACATTAATAAACTCCCTCACAAAGAGGAACTGTGGGGCTTGCACACACACACACACACACACACACGTACACACACACAGTGTACATGGCTTTGCTGTTGCTTCTTAATCCTCACAGATTAACAGACTAACAGTCTCATTTTACTTCATTCCAAACTAAGAGGGTCAAATCATCCACCAACAGTTAAAGGTGATGATTGTTCACCAGGGCGGGGGGGGGAGGGGGGGTGTCCCAGGGGGATCTTCGGTCACCAATGAAAATGAAGATGCCTAAGTTTCTCTAGTCTAGTGGATGAGTGACACGGTTACACTGATGGGCACATGTAGTCTGAAGGAAAATAAACGAATGTACACACCATACATGCCATAATACATGCATACATAGTACATTTAGACATAAGTACATTATTTGGGGCTCTATATTCCAGCACGTTGGATTCGAAACTATACGTACAATGACTATGGTGTTATAACTGTCAAATTTACTTTTAGAATAATTTCATCAATATACGTTTAAATGAATGTGATCACTACTGTGAGTTAGTGAGCACATTCCAAGTAGGTGCCGTGGATAAGGGCTTGTGCTAAATGATGTACAAACGACAGCAAGTTTTTTGCTAGGTCACCCCATTTAATAAAAGTAGGGCACCGAAGTCATTTGAGCAATTGTTTTAGTGAGTAACATTCTTTGTTAGTGTGTGTTTGTCTGCATCATTGGTGCTTGCGCAAGAAAGCTGTCATTGTGGTTGTCTGTTAATGCCAATGTCCGCTGCAGGTGTCAACAGGGGGATCAGAGACAGGTCAATGGATATCATGCTTGCCATCAAGATCCTCTTACAGATGTCTGTCACAGCCACAACCTCTGGCACACCCCAATCAACTGTCTGGAAGAACACTGGGGTGAGCTCAGCTGTGGTTGGAAATACTTTCCCATTAAAGCTGACTGTCACAAAAAACAACAGAAAATGTGTCACTGCCAAAACACACCGTACATAAATATGCATGTTATCTTACCCCTTCTGTTACAAGTTCATCTGACACAGGAAACAGTTCGGAAACAGTCTAGGGAACAGGTGGGTGGAAAGTGTATCCATGAGCTTCTCAGATCCAGGGATGAAAAGTCGGCCGTGATGGTACATGGTGTATATATTTATATATACACACATACATTCAGACGCATGTAGTTATACTGTACCAGACCCATGGTGTTTATGAGGTCATTAGACCCGTGCTGACTGTATTATTATTACAATATTATTACATGGAGGGGAGGGAGAAAAGCTGATGGATGTAATCTTATAGATCTGCCTTAAGAAATGTTTTTTTCTGTCAAACAGTGGTGTTCCCCTCTGGCCTCTAATCCCCCTGCTAGACTTGGGATTAAGGAGGAGTTGGGCAAACGAGGGGTTAAAAACATGAACCCTCACTCTTTTACCCATGCACCCCCCCCCTCCTCCTCCCCTCCACTCAACATCCATGCAGTCGCTATCTCCAGATTAAAGGTCTTAGTGCTACTCCTGTGAAACAGACAGCAAGAGGATCTCTGGGCGTCCCTCAGGGTGCTGTTGTTTGTCCTTTGGAAAAGCAAATGGATGAGCATCCCTCTGTTTGGGACGAGGTCAAAGGGTAAGGTTTGGAGTTCAGCAGGACCTGATGATATGGGCATGTGATCTGCGACAGCAATCTGATTGCAGAGATCTTGTCATTCTAGGGATTGTCAAGATATAATATTTTTTTATTGGATTGGAAACAATACGATATTTCATGTTATCCCTATTTTCTTATGTACTTGAACTTAAAGGTGAGTAAACATCATCTATTTTGAACAACTTTTAACAGACAATTATGCTGCATTAATAGTTATGTTTATGGGCATGTCATGATGTCTTTTCATTGCTATTTTACTTTCTGGTATTTTTATTCATGCTGACATTTTAAAACTACTCTCAAACATTACTGTTTGTGAATAAATAACAAAAACAATGTAATGAAGGACACAGCCTTGATCCATTATGTTAATCAGAGCTGCTAATGATAATATTTATAAGATTGGCTGATAGTAACAATTATTACTAAAGTATTTTGAGGAGTTCAACCTTTATAAACTGACCTGAGAGGCCTTCCAGAAGATATCCAACAACAGGCCCTAAACATGAAAGCTTTTGAGTCTCTGATTGTTATTTCTCATAATTTCGACGTCAACGTTTATTAAGCTCTCCGAACGAAATCAACGACTAAATTATTTTCAGTGTGCCTTAGGCCATGCAGGCATATTCCAGTGAGTAGCAAAATAAGGACAGCGAAAAAAATGACTGAATCAAAGTAAAACTAGATTTAATATCTTAATGGCTTTGTGTAGAAGAAATTGGGATAATACGGAATTCCAATTAAAATCAGATGATTGGTACTGTGAGGTATAGTGTGGGAAATAGGCCTGTTTTGTTTAAGTGACTGACTCTATTTAAAGCTTTTATGAGATGACGTTGGTTACAACCGCCCATCTCCTGTCACTGTAGTGCAACGCTGTTTATCAAGTGCTGGATTAGCCTTGTGACATGGCTAAACACAGAACCACCATGATTAAAAAACCAAGAACAGACATGACTCAATGTGCTTTTTATTGTGTTTATGTGAGAAACTGTTGGGAATTTACATGTATGTGTGTGTGTGTGTGTGTGTGTGTGTGAATGCATGTGCATATGTGTGTCAGATGACATTCTCTGTAATGCCTCTCAAGGTGACTTGCCCTCCTTCAGGGCAACCCTTTCAATTCTTTTTGGGATTGAAATTACGATGGAGTAATTTTTTTCCAGAAATTGCCTATGTCACTTGTGGTACCTCTGCAAATTTCTCCAGTGTATTTTCAGTCTCTCTCTCTAGCTCTCTCTTTCCCTTTACTTTGACACCTTAATAAATGTCACGTAACAGTTCGACAGATGTCAAGCAAGAGGGCCAAGCCTTTCATTTCAACTGAGAAAGTTCAAGGTAGAGGATATACACACAGACACAATGTCACGGTACCGTCGCAGGACGGGACCTCCCCTGTTCGCGTAGCCTTCCGGCGTTCGACGTCGCCGGCCTTTTAGTCGCCATCGTGTGTGTTGTGTCCTGTTTTCCCCATGTCCTGTGAACGCATCCCTCCCTGATTCCTTACAGGTGCTGCTCGTTGCCCCAGTACTTAAGCCCTTGTGTTTCTCGTCTCCGTGTC